>JABTXL010008166.1:15362999-15533040 GCA_025134845.1 Neodon shergylaensis
ATGGTCCTGACTTCCTTGCTCATGTTCTCCCTCCTTCCGCTCCTCACTGGGAACTTGGGAGCTCAGTCCGGTGCTCCAGTGTGGGTCTCTGTGACTATCTCCATCCACCTTAGGGTTGGCAAGAGACTTGAACCTAGAGTGGCTCCCAGGAGCCCTAGGCGAGGTCCCCAGTTAGTTCCTTGGGCAGCTGAGGATAGGGAACCTGAAATGACCCTATCCTACAGCAATGCTGATGAATATCTTGCATATCATCATAGAACCTTCATCTGGTGATGGATGGAGATAGTCACAGAGACCTCTGGTCTCTTAACATAGCTTTATTCTATGTAGAGACTTGACTCCCAATGACATTTTATTTTATCTCAGCTGGACCTGGTAGAGCTTTGAACGGTTCATTTAACTTTCTAGCATGTCTTCCTTGCCAGGCCTAAAGCTGAGGGTTTTCTGTTTCCTTCAGCCCTCCTACCGGTTCACTTATCATCTTCCCTGAGGATAGTATTGGTCTTCAGCTCTTTCTTTATAATGCTGTTTTGTTTTTTTTCCCCAGGAATGTTTGGCATCTTCTCATTTGTACTTTAACCTCCTTTTGCTCATCTTTCCTTACATTTTTGTGTCCTAGTTTTCCTGTTTTCTGCAATTGTAGACATTTCCCCTTCCTTGCTTTTCACAATGTGTTATTCCAGGTTCTGTATTTTCTCCCCTTGAAATGACTTCTCCAGGTGCCCCTTCCCTGTTCTCTTTCTGATTGGCCACAGTCTCCACTTGTCTGCAGTTTCTATCAGTGTATGAACATCATCTGTTGCCATCTCTTTTGTAAGCTCGTTTTGGGATTTTCATCTCCCCGATGGGTTTTGTGACTGAAATGTCATGTGAGACATTTACTCTATGTCTGAGACAGATTTTCTTTTGACTCTAAATTTAGATTTATTTATTTTTTCCATTTCTTTGAGTGCCTGATTCTCTGAAGTTCAAGATTATTAGATTATTTTATACATTCTGGCTTTCTTGTTTCTAAACAGTTACCAAAGTCCTATAGACTTTTTAGTCATAAACTAGGCTGTGGGCTAGAACTAGGGCCCAGGGCCTTGCATGTGCTAGGGAAAAGTTCTCCCTCATATCTGGATGCTATTGTCTGTGCTAGGGATTGTATTGCTAAGGAAAGGTTCTCCCTCATATTTGGATGCTACTGCCTGTGCTAGGGAAAGGTCCTCCTTCAGATCTGGATGCTGTTTCACTGGTGTTTCTTATGTTATCCTCTCTTCTCTTCATTACTGAGTGAACTCCCATAGTAACCTTTACAGACCTATTGTCTTAAGTTGTCTGACACCTGTATCGGGTTTCAATCAGTATTTCTAATCCAATTGTCACAAAATAGAACTAAATCTGGGGAAGGGGCTGATCAGGATGATGCAATTACTAGAGGTGAGGTGGAGAAAGGAAAGAGTAATGTGGGAAGCATAACCAGAATATACTATATATGTGTATGAAATTGTCAAATAAAAAAATTAATCAATAAAAGGAATTGAAGTTAAGACATGGTTCAGGAATACTAAACCACAATTAGTGCAGAGTAAACAAGTCTTGGGGACATATTGGCCTTTCTACAATTTGTAGCATAATGAATTCTGTAAAAAAAATTTATTTTCAAAATGACAGGTGGTTCCAGATAATGTTTAGAAGTATCCAGTTAACATGTGTGTATGTGTGTGTGTGTGATCTTCTCAGGCCTATATAAAGTAAAGAATTCTATAAATGCCATTTTTCTCCTCTTTGACTATAGCAACAGAGGGAATTGTGCCAACACTCAAAGCAAACAAACACAAAGGGCATTGTTTGCTAGGCTGCCGCACACTGAGGTCTCATCACTGTCTGAGAGCTAGGCAAGCCTTTGACAGATTTCCTAGCATTCAGAACTTTGTTTTCGTCAGAGGCCAGACCATCATAGAACATCTTCCTTGCAATTTATGCAAAACACAGCACCTGGAAGCAAGTGAGTGTTTAATTGACTACAACTGTTGCTTCATTCTTTCTGTTAGCAAGCAGTGCTGGCCCTGTGTCCACCACCGTTCTGGACTCATCTCAGTACTACAGTGACCTCGTAAGGTCCGTGATGCTACCTGTATTTTACACATGGAGAAATGGAGACAGAACAGTTGACGGCTTTCCCAGTGTCACAGAGTTCAACTTAGGATAGGAGAGCAGTTAGTTAGCCAGTTAGTTTGGGGGAGACAAAAAGATCTGGGTATAATTTGAGTGAACCCTCCTGGTCATGGCTGGATCTCCAGAGTTTACTTATGTTCATATGTGGGAGCAGGAATACCCCCAGTGGCCAGGATGGAAAGGGAAGTGGTAAGGATGGATGAATCTGTGAAGAGAAGCAATGGGAATAAGAGGGAAGGGAGCTTAGATGGCAGGCAAAAGATTTGTAGCGACAATGGAAATAGTTGGGAAAAGTGTTGAGCAGGGAGGAGATTTGTGGTTTTGAGAACATCATAAAGTTTTGAGTACACTGGAAAACTCTCTTGATTGCCTAAAGTTAGCTAAAAATCTTGGACCACATGAGATCAAACCTTAGAAGCTAATAACCCAGTCATTCATACTAACTGAACAACCCCCCCCCCCACACACACACACGCTGAAGTGTAACAGAGGACCAGGCAAGCAGCTAGCTGGAAGCAATCTGAAACAGAGACATCCAAGTCAGTCTCATATACTTCAGGGTCAAGGCACTTCCTTGTGAGGAAAAGAGAATGCAGGGACAGGAAACTGGGAGGAGGGAGCCATCACTACAAATGGATTAGTCCTACATAAAAGTCATATACATTTTAGTGTCTTTAGCTTTGCCTACATACCCTGACTAGTGTTATGCCAGCTCATGGATCGTTTATTTCTCTGGACTGCCTCAGTGAATCTGGTCAAATGACCTTTGCCCTCCTTCATCCCCTTTTGGTTACATTTCTGGAATATGGAGCATCAACTCATTCACCTTCTACTGCATTGAGATCAATAAGGAAGGCAAGTATGTACATTTTTCACTTCCAGGTGAAGTAAAAGATCACATCCAAGCTCCCTTTTAAACTTCCTGTCACTGTTTTTGATCTAATCCAAGCAGAGTTGCCCAGAACAGAGCTCTATGTTTCCCCATGGTCCTGCAGTTACCTTTTCCTCTGGTTATTCATGGCTGCAGCTGCAGAGCCCACCATACTTGTATCTGGCCCAAAGATGGGACTGTGCAAGGATCTGGAGAGAAGCTGCATGGGAAGTGAGGGTATGGAGTCACGGGAAGACATGTTCTGGGATACTGCTCACCTACCTACCACTTGCCTTGATTGATGTGGACTATTGATACTGTAGGATTATTTTCTCTCAGTTCTCTTTCATCTGTTGATTTCACTTACTCAATAATTCTTCCTATGAAACCTATACTTTGAAAAATATTGCTCTTGCTGCATTCTTATATCAGCAAATACTTGTAGTCTTGATATTTTGCGCAGTGTAAAATTCAGTAATTCACCACGGGATGGAAGCTGACTTTCTGGAATGTGTCCTAGTTATGCATCAGATTAATTATTTAGAGAACCATAAAAATAGCAACTGTAGTTATTAGAATTTTTTCTCTTTTTCTAAAAGAGTTATTATCTCTGACAAAAGTCCTAACCACTCAGTTATGTCTTACACCTCCAGCCGTAAGGAACTTTGGAAATAACTTGTTGTGCTGACAGTGTTTAGTTTTATTCCTTAATATTAAATCATATTTTGAATTATAAAAGCAAAAGTCATTATTTAACAAAGGAACTAAGCTCTTTCTAGAGTAGAGAATGCATTTGTCAAACTGTTACAGGATTAATAACTACACAGAGAATTTCTTTGCCCAAAATTGTTCTGCCTTCTCTCCCTAAAATCACGAGAAATGGTGTTCCTAAATTCACATAAGTTATGTCTAGCTTAACTTTTAGGTAGAGATTTATATTTAGAAATCCATTAGGGGTGTCATAACAGATGAACAGGTTTTCAGTATCTCTCTGATGAGTGATATAGGTTTATGATTATTTCGGAGTGCATAAAACCCCAAGCAGAGTACTGTTTACACCAGTGGTTTTGACCAGAGGCATGTATCTCTTTGGGTGACTCAGCCCTGCAACCCTAGAGAGCTTGCTATCTGCTTCCTTTGGAACCCCAACCAAATCTCGGTCAGCCTGCCCTTTCCAGTGCCCTAAAGACACTAGATTAGACTTCAGCTTTGGGAATTTCTAAATCTGCTCTGAGACTTCTCTCTGAAAATGCTTGTCAGAGAATCATAGTTTTGAGGCTTTTTTTTCCAAGGCAGTATAAATTCAAAAGATCTCCGTGGCTGGAGGGTTTTATGTTAGTTATCTACAGGGGAGTGATGGTAGGGCAACCCATTTCAATCTCCCTGTCACTCTGTCTCTGTCTGTCTGTCTCTCTCACACATACATATACACACACACAGTCACACATCTCAGAGTTACTGAGTTGAATATAATGAGGAGTTAAATTGCAAGGTACTTAGCAAAATAACTCCTTATAAAATTTCTTAAGAACATTGCGGACCTGATCTGACATTGAGGCATGCAAACCTCAATTGTAATGATCAGCCAAGGAGGCTTCATCCAGTTAGGGAATTTACCTACACTAGTTGTTGAGGGGGTGACTCAATCCTGGATTTATAAAAGGAAAGGATTTATTAACAACAGCTAAATTCACACTCTGAAAAAGAACTATGTACTACCCGATGATATTGGCCAGACTATAGACTATTATAGACTGACTATCAAAAATATATTTAATAAAAAGTTATAATTTAGTGGGAGCTTGAAATTGGCCAAATTGTTTCCTGATATTTGGTAATGATATTGTTGCTGTCTACACACAGGAAATAGAAATTATTTTGATTTCCTATGAATGACTCCACTTATTTTTGATAAATTCCTCACTTTTCTACTATAGTCGATATAGTTCTTTTTAAGATGAAGTCAGAACTGTCCTGGTAAACGACAAATTTTCTTAAAAGAGAAAAAAATTCTGATTTGTGGTATTTGCTGATTCCAATGGTTCCAATACTTCTGCTATTAGGTAGGTTAGCTATAAGAGGGAAGAGTGAACAAGCTCCATAAAGCAGAGGGTGATGAGACCCTCTTCTCCCCTCCTCTCCCTTCCCTTCCCCTGTCCTCTCCTTTCTTCCCTCCTCTCCCCTCTCCTATTCTCCTCTGTCCTGCTTTCTGAGAAGGAGTCTTGCGCTATTGTCTAGCCTGGTCTTGAGCTGTAGATGGAGGCTGTGCTTTGGTTTCCCAGCCAGCAAGACACAAATAATCACAGAGAAACTATATTAATTACAACACTGCTTGGCCAAGGGTTCAAGCATATTCCTGGCTAACTCTTATATCTTAAAGTTACCCATTTCTGTTAATCCATGTATCACCATGAGGCTGTGGCCTACTGGTAAGATTCTGGCGTCTATCTCCTTTGGCAGCTACATGGCATCTCCTTGACTCTGCCTACTCTTTATTTCTCTGTTCAGATTTCCTGCCATGATTTATTCTGCTAAGACATTGGCCAAAACAGCTTTATTTATCAACAAATAAAAGCAACACATATACAGAAGAACATCCCTCATCATTGAATGTCTGTGCTCAATGGATGCTGTCATGTCAAGGTCTCAGAACATCCTATTTTCTGTATCTCAATCCCCTAATGGATAAAATGATAACAAATACAAACCTGCCCTAGCATTTACAATAGTATTTTTCCAATCCATGCCCAAGCATAAACATCTTTTAGGTAAACATTGTAGCTCTAACTCATCTCAGCCTTGCAGGCATTTTTCTAGCAGCTATTCTGTTTTTTAAAGATTTGTTTTTATTTTTTATTCATGCACATGTATCTTCATGCACACATATACACATGGGTGGTATGTGCACACAGGTGTGGTTATCTGTTAAGGACAGAAGAGGGTGTCAGAGTCGCTGGAGCTAGAGATGGAGGATTCTGTGAGTGACCTACCATGGGTCCTGCAAACTGAAAACCTCTCCTCTGACAGAACAGCATTCACTCTTGACCATTGAGCAATGTTTCCCACCTCTTGCAGTAATTCCTTCATATTGCTGAACTTTATTTCACTTCTCCTCTCCTTCCTAACCATCAGTGCATTAGGTTCAACATCAGCATTCACTATGTAGACAGTGAAAGTTGTTAGCAGTAACATTATACCTTAGGTTTATCTTGTAAACTGGCATTTGAAGATTTCTATGTAAGAGTCTTACTAGTTTAAGGAGTAGAGGAAGGAGGACCAGGGAAGAAGAGAGACTGGTATAACTCTGATGTTTATCTCAGAGACTCCAAAGTCTCTCTTGGGAGCTCTGGCACAGAGAGACTTCATCCACACTCTTCTGAACTGAGGATATGGGGAAAACCCTTTGTTCACCGTTGAGCAGTCACTGATGTAGAAGCCAAGGAGACTCCTGCAAAAAGCTTCCATTTGGTGTTTTCTAGAGAGAAGCACAGCTGTAAATCTGAACAAGCCATCAGCAGGGAGAATGAATGACTCTCATAGAAAGAAGACCCGAGTCTTCTAAACATTGTGCTGCTTAGATTTGTTTCCTAAGTGAGTTAACAATATCCAGAATGTTCTAATTTCTTGAAAAAAAAATATTCAAGATTGATGTTGTCAGGATAAATTATGTCTTCAGTCCTGATTTCACAACTTATTTTCATTATTTATTTCTTAATACCCTTTGCTTCATTAGACTCATCATATTTTTCTCAATATGTGGTTGCTGTACCTTTGCCTTGTGCATTCAATGTGGGCAGGTTGCTTGGAGCCAAATATAAAATAACTGTGATAACTGAGAGATGCCACTGTGTGTCCATCAGTTCTTGGCAGTGGTACTCCTCTCTGAGCGTATTCATTGTGGTAATGTTTTTGTGTTTTTGATGTTGGTCTGGGAAGTGAGTCAGTTCTGGAAGTTTCCCTATAGTTGGAACCCAACAGAATCTCTAGGAATCAATGCAGGGTTTCTACTAACTGCCAAGTGTATACATACTGATCATGTATATACATAGTGGACCAATGATCATCAACTGCTATAGACTATATGTAGGATGGGACCATACTTATTGATTACCATCTTCCTTGTATCTCATTTTCTTATTTGGAAGTCAAAATATGTTTTGCAGTTCCTTGGTATCAGTATCAATTTAGACTCTTTATAGCATCCATAAAATATCTGGTTATTATTTTTTCTATGTGGGTCTACCATGGTCTTAGGTCCTCTGATGAAAAGTAGGAGGGATCATTGCCTTTTGGAGATTATATAAAGTTAAAGAGTTCTTGTTCATGACAACTCTATAAGATTTGTTTAGTTAAAATGTTGTTTGAAAAAAAATGTTTGAATGTAAAAATTGAGTAAGGTATTATTGCTTTTTATGGATCATCTTTCTTATCACTCCATTATAATTTTTATTTCTTTTGACCATATAAATTTGATGACATATTTTATAAAATTTAGGTTTATTTTTTCCCTAGAAAATCACACTCTACCATTTGAACATCAGGGTCTTATATCTTTATTAATCTTTCCAATAACTGTACCAGCTTGAGAAACCTAGCTTCAGTAGTCTTAGGGTCCTATTTCCCAGTATGTATGTGCCCAAAACTCTCAAGTTTTACAATCATATTATTTTTTTTCTAAAAAAAAAGAGCTAATTTGGGTACAGAAGACTTGAGAAGTTAATGAATTCAACTTTCTTTGCAATCTCTCCATTATTAAATTAAATTAAATTTCGGGCCTGGTATTTATCTTATTTTCTTTCTAGCTATGAAGGGTAGGAGCTATTCTATATGCACCACACTCTTCTTCATGTTGTAAGGGTGCTTTAACATAATCACACCCAAGAATATAATTACTTGCAAATCTTATCTCTTTCATTTCTATAAATGACTACCATACATTCAATTCTGCAGCCTAAAAGCTTGGAAGTTATTATTAATACCCTCTTCCCTTTATCACCCTTAGTTCAGTGACTTATGAGTTCCAGAGTTTTCTTTCAGATATTCCTTGAATCTTTCCACTTTCTTGGATTTTTACTACCACAAGAACTAGGGTTTAAGTGTCACAGTGTCTCTGTTAGGTTTCTGTTTTAACTCTGAGATAATGTATACTGCTTCACTCTGACTTCAAAATTGACAGCATATTCCTCAGAAAAAAATTTATTCTGTTTATGTTATTCTCCTCTTAGTCAAAACTCTTCTATGACTTCTTAGGTCTCCTTGAATGCTGTCTAAAAGTCGTACCTTGCCACTTGCCATCTACTATTTTACTTTACTCTGCAGTGCTTGTCACTTCTCTACCAGCTAGTTCATTGAGAGAGCTAGTCTCCTTTTGACCATGGAGCCTTTGCACATTCTATTTCCTCTCTCTGAAATATTTTTCACATACATCTCTTACTTAGTGGTTAGTTGTATTTTATATATCACTGCTTTATGGAAGTGTTCTCATAAAGAATATTAATGGAGGAGGCTTGGGAGGCATTAAAGTATAAATAATCTCTTCCTCTTTGGAGTTGACTATAAGTGGATCACTCATTTATAAGGACCACTCCTGACTAATGCTTATATTACACAACTGAGAATCTCCAGATAGCTGTAGAGAAGGTCATTAGTAATTTTTATTAATATCATGTGGCTTAAAACACACCCCAGTGCTCAAGTCAAATACTGGGTTTAGTAATATTTATGCAATGTGAAAGAAGTACCTGATTTCCATAAAGCTAAATATCTTATTAGCTTTTGTAAGAAACGGGAATAGAGGAGGAAATGAACTCTTATTTCTATGCTTCTTCCTTTTATTCATTTTGAGCTGTGGTAAATCATTGCTGTTCTGACTTGCGTTTCTACGCCTGATAGAATTCAGACTGCTTTCTCTGCATGGCAATCTTCTATTCTTGATCGTGGCTTCTTTTTTTTAATTAATTAATTTATTTATTTATTAAAGATTTCTGTCTCGGCTTCTTTTAAAATAATATTGATCTTTACTTTCTCAACAAAACCATTCTTCATTCCATGCATCTCACTTACCCTCACTCAAGCCTTCCCTCGTACCTCAGAGTTCATGCTCTGTGCCCTCTGTTACAATGAGTTCATAATACTTTGTGATTTACTCTCAATGCACATGCTTTGTTTTATGCCCTGAGGTTCTAGAATCTAACAATGTTTGATTTAAGAATTCTTCACTGCTTACAGCAAAATGCTTTGCTCAAAGAGTGACCAATAGATATTTGTTGAATATATAATTCAGCTTAATGATGGACAACTCTTAAAGACTAATAAGGAAGCAAGAGCCACACAGGTGCCGGGCACAAAAATTGATCTGGTAAAACAGTGGGTTAAAGACCTGGAAAAAAAAATCCCAAGAGGCAAAGAAGAAATAAAAACTCAGAAAAGGAGACATAGAGTCTCAATATTATTTGTTTGGAATGATGAAATTGTTAGTGACTAATGTGATGAGTCGTAAAGACCTCTGTGATTGGGAGAATTATATTGCTTGATTTTCTTTCGTAGTTTAAAGTTAATGACAATAAACAATAAATTCAGTCTGGGGAGGTAGAATGTATGTTCAAAATAAGAATCAAAGTCAGAGTAAGAATCTCACTCCATTGCCCAAGAGGATACGTATTTTTTCACTCAGAAAATTTGAAGTTCCAACGATAGAGAGGGTCTCAAAAAATGGCCTTAACAGAGCTCTATGAAATGGTGCCTTGAAAGTTACAAAGAATTGAATGAATAAAACTGAAATACAGAAATCTTCTGTGGTCTTTAGCATTTTGTTAACTCTCATCTGTATATATAAATACAAGGTAGTCAACACTTTTGTATTGACTGAATTCAATTTTTCTTCTTCTGTTTAGATATTGTATAGACATGATTTTCAAACCCACTGAAAATAATACTAAGTAAATCTTCAAAAGGCACTGGTTTGTCTATATTTTCTTTTGATTATAGTAGTCATGTTGGACAATAGTATTAAAACTTAGAAAGCTCAGACTTTAGATGGCTGAAACAAGCTCATTCAATCTTGCAGTCCTTACTGTTCAAAGTCAAGAGAGATAAAGATCTTCATTTGACATCAGGGCATACCAATTTTCAATACCTCAGTTCACACTAATACATTTTATGCATGAGCTCATCTCTTCTTTTATATTATGCACATTCCATGGTGCTTGTAAAAAAATTTTCAACACAAGACTCATTGTATTCTATCACTCTTATATTCTGAACTTCCAGCCCCCAAACAGAAATGATCTCATAGCTGATGAATCAAGTCTTAGATGGAGTATGAAAAGGACAGATCATTGCTAAGAGAACCGGGGACAAGAAGTGTGGTGATATTTTGAATTTTGAATTAGATACCCATCAACAAAGGAAGCTCATTCTTGTACCATAGCCCTGATCACAGGCAGGCTTTCCTTTGCCTTTCAGGCAGTCTTAATGGCATGCACTTTATTTGCTTAACAAAGTAAAACTCAAAGGCATTAAATATGAGACAAATAGCTGCAGTGATTATTAGAAAAAGTATTCTATATTGCAAAGTAGTTTTCGGAAACAAAACAGCTTTGAATGTAGCTTGGCATTCAATGTAGTTGGGCAGAGCGCTATGAATCTGTTCAGTATAAAAATAGAATAAGACTTCTCAGTTTACAACACATTACTTTTTTATGTGGTGTTTTATATTTTTCTATTACAAATGGAAAATTTTCTATTTATCTTTTCACTTGCTAACAAGCTAAAGAACTATGTTTTTCTTTTTTCCTCCTTTTAAAAAATTTATAAGCAGAATAGTTGAATCAAAATCGATGTAACATCAACATAAACTTGTACCTGTGACTTCATAGAGAAACGAATCCCAGGGTATTTATTACATTTCAGTCTCACAGATATAGTGGGACTTGACATTATTACATAGTAATAATTGTTTTTGATTAGGAGACAAAGATTATGTGAGTCAGTCACATTGGCTAATTTTTCTAACCACAAGTTAGATGAAAATTAGATGCAGATGGACATCCCATTGTGTGGGAATGGTAACTTTCTCCAGCTGTCTATTGTTATTTTATGAAGAGTTTTTATAAAATGTCAAGGCAAGATCATTTAGTTTAGCTTGAAATTTACTTTGTCAAAGTTATATATGTACATTGTTTGTGATTAGGAAAAGTATAAACATGGTGCCAGAGTCAAGTTCTTTTCTTTTTTCCTTTATCTAGAAGTGACCATTGTTTAGGTGATATTTTAGTTTCAAAGTATATTTTTAATTGCTCCTCCCCAATTTTTCTTCCCTTGTTCATTATCTTTGTGAGCCCCAGATTAGGCTCATTTTTTTCTTCTAAACTCAAGGAAATTGAAGTAACACCCTACATTCTCTCTGACCACCATTAATTAAATCTGCATATCATCAACAACAAAAACAACAGAAAGCTTACAAACTCATGGTGCTGAATAAGTCACTAACAAACAAAAATTGGCCAAGACAGAAATTAAGAAAGAAATTTAAAACTTTTTAGAATTGAATGAAAATGAACACAACATATCCAAATCTATGGATCACAATGAAGGCAGTTCTAAGAAGAAAGTTCACAGCAGTAAGTGACTACATAAAAGAGGGAGAGATCTCATGTTCATAGCTTAATGGTATACTTGAAAGATCTAGAAAAAAACAAAAAGAAGACATAACACCCAAAAGAGCAGACATTAAGAATTAAAATCAGGATAGAATCAATAAATAGAAGCAGGAAAAAATTGCAAAGAATCAATGAAACAAAGAGTTGGTTCTTTGAGAAAATCAATGAGATTGATAAACCTTTAGCCAAATCAACTAAAAGATGTAGAGAGAAGCTCCAAACTGATAAACTTAGAGAAGAAAATGAGGACATAACAGCAGACATTAAAGAAATCAAGATATTCATTAGGGCAAACTTAAAATCTGTAGTACACCAAACTCAAAAACTTACAGGATATGGATAAATTTCTTGATATATTAGACCTACTCAAGTTCAATCAGAATCAGGTAAGCAATTTAAACAGATTCATGGACCTTAGTCAAACATTAGCAGTAATTAAAAGTCCCCTCCAACAACAATAACAACAATAACAAAAAGTCCAAGACCATATGGATTAAGTGTAGAATTCTATCACATCTTCAAACAAGAATTAACATCAATACTTCTTAAATTATTCAGAAAAACAAAAACTGAATGAACACTGCCTAATTCTTTTTTATGAGTCAACAATTACCCTGATATTGAAACCACATAAAGACCCAGCAAAGAAAGAAAATTACATACTAATGTCATATATGAATATAGATGTAAAAAATTTCAATAAAATATTTGCAAACTGAATCCAAGAAAACATCCAAAAAGTTTATCTGCAGTGATCAAATAAGCTTCAAAACAGAGATGCGGGGATGGTTCAACATACATAAATTGATACATGTAATCCAAACAGGCTAAAATTCAAAAAAATCATATGATACTCTCATCAGATACAGAAATGGCCTTTGACAAAATCCAATATCCTTTCATTATAAAAGTCCTGGGAAAACTAGGGATATAAGGGAGAAACCTAAACATAATAAAGGTATTTTGCAGCAAGCTTATAGCCAACATCACTCTAAGACACCAGAAGATGGAAAAAAACTTCCATGTTCATGAATCAGGAAGATTAATATAGAAAAATCGGCCATTCTACCAAAAGCAATCTACAGATTCAACGCAATCCCTATCAAAATTCCAGCACAATTCTTCACACAAATTGGAAAGAAAATTCTCAGCTACACACACACACACACACACACACAATCTGGATAACTAAAAGAATCCTAAATAATAAACAAACTGCTAGAGGTATCACCATCCCAATTTAAAGATGTACTACAGAGCTATAGTAATAAAAGCAACATGGTGTTGGTGTAAAAACAGACATGTTGATCAATGGAACTGAATTGAAGACTCAGACATAAGTTCATACACCTGTGGACACTAAATCTTTGACAAGGACCTCAGCTACCCTTGATCTAATAGAAGAGATAATAGAGAGTATTATTGATTTCACTAGTATAGGGAAAGACTTTCTGAACTTGATAATGACAGAATAGGTACTAACAACCATTGAATGGGACTGTGGTGGTTTCAAAAGAAATGGCACCCATATGCTCATGCAAATGCTTGACCCATGAGGAGTGGTTTTATTAGTTGGTGTGGCTTTGTTGGAGAAAGTGTGTTACTGTGGGGGTGAGCTTTGAGGTCTCATATGCTCAAGTTACACCCAGTGTGGTACACAGTCTCTTTCTGCTGCCTGTGGATCAAAATATAGCTCTCAGCTCTTTCTCCAGTACTGTTTGCTTACACAGTGCCATGCTTCCTGCCAGAACAAAAATGGACTGAACCTCTGAAACTAAGCCAGTCCCAATTAAATGTTTTCCCTTTGAAGAGTTGTTATGGTCACCGTGTTGCTTCATAGCAATAGAAGCCCTAACTAAGACAGGAACTTCATGAAAGTTGAAAGCTTCTCTAGGGCAAAGGTCACCATCATTTGGACAAAAGTTCAGATTATAGAAAGAAAAATATATTTACTAATTATAAATCTGGTAGGTGGTTAATATCTAAAATATATAAAGAACTAAAAAATAGAAAAATGAATAAAACCACTTATGAAGAAAACATAATTCAGTGAAAAAGGGAGTACAGAACTAAACAAAGAGTTCTCAAAAAATGAAATACAAATGGCTGAGTGAGAAACATTAAAGAAATTCATGATATACTGCATGATGCACTGGTTCTGTAGTGGCACAAATGTTGTGGGACTAAGCAACCACTATCTGGGTACCATGCCTGACACTTCTCTGGTGGCCAAGAACCTGAGATTAGATAGGCTATCGATCAAAGGGAAAACCACACTACTGTTCTTTTTTGTTTGTTTGTTTGTTTGTTGTTTTTTTTTCTTTTTTGAGATAGGGTTTCTCTGTGTCTCTCTAGTTGTTCTGGAACTCACTCTGTAGAGTTCAAGCTGGCCTTGAACTTAGAGATCTGCTTGCCTCTACCTCCCAAGTGCCAGGACTAAAAGCATGTGCCAGGACTGTCTGGTTTCATACTCCTTTCCTTAAAGGATCATAGCAATAAGATGACTCCTAAGGTCATTCTGCTGTATCCATAAATCAGTGTCTTATCCAGCCATTGTCAGAGATGATTCCTCTTGCAGAGACTTGCAACTGGATAATGGGCAGTGAGTGAGAGATTTTGGAACACTCAGTCCTAAATGGGATTTTTTTTTAAATCAAATATGAATGGATGGAGTGATGGGGAAGATCTGGGAGGAGGTGGGGAAGGGGAAAGTATAATCAGAACTTGCTGTATAAAATTTCAGTTTTAAAAAGAAGAGAAGAAAATAAGATACACAAATAAGACAAGAAGGAATATGTAGGTTGAATATGTTTAGTTAAAGTAGACTATTCTAATATGGTCGTTGGCAATAATTAAGTGATAAACAAAACAATAAAATGTCAGCGTGCAGAATAACCTTGTCAGACCCATCAATCAGTCATACCAATTACCAGCCTCACAGACCATTAATGCCTTTCTATTTGTGAGGAAAGGGGCATGTTAGAGTAAGGTAGGGTTCATGGAGCTGCACTGAAGTGTAAATATCCTGTGGGGAAATCAACGGCAAAGGAGAAAATGCACTTCCAGTAGTTTCTGCATAGGCTGCTGTTATTTGATCTGCCTAATAATGTGTGATCAAGAATTTAACGGATTAGTGGATCAAGAGGAGCATTATAGGTAAAACTACAGTTATTCATTTTTTAAATGGAAGTATATACTAAATATAAAGCATCTGTATGTTTTTAATGAATTTCTTAGGGAGATTACAATAATTATAAACAATAATGGTACCTTTCTTAACTCTGATGAGTCTTATTTTAACAATGAATAATTCATGCTATCTACTGGCCTTTGTGTTTGTATAAACAGGAAAAGATAAGCTTGGGCTGACCAGATGGTTCATCAGGAAAGAGCACATACCAAAAGACCTAACAGTAGGACTTTGAACTCTGAAAACCCGCATGGTGGGAAGATCGAGTGAACTCCTTCCTCAATATGTTCTCTATATACACCACAACATACTTGTATACCCCTAAATGAATGCATGTTTTAAAATGAAATAGTAATTTCATTTTGCTTATCATGTTGAAAATCAATAATTAATCATCAGAAAATATAATTTCCTAGTGTGTTTTTGAGATGTTGTTTCTCCAGTGTCTTATGCAAAACCATTTATTCTCAACATGGAAAATTCACTTTGAAGGCACTACATATGTTCTTGGCATTAACTCCAACCTTGAACTTGTGTAGTAAATAGAGAAAATGTGTTAATTAAGAGAACTGCCAATCTAAATGAAAAATGGAGTGCTGGAAATAGCACAGGTGAAAGCTTGACCTTCTATATGAATGAGGTGCTTCAATAATGAGGCCTCAGTTTGGAATTATGACTCTGGAATAATGAGAATATGGAGGGAAAAGAGGATCATGGAATCTCTATTAAATCATTCATGACTCCTAATTAGTTTTTAAATACTATCAGGTAATGTTTATTGAAAGGCTTCTCAAGAGTATGAAAGGAATAGAAGTCATGGTATTTATTCAACCCTAATGGGTGTTAACTAAATATGTTTTATGAAGCTCTTCCTAAATAATCTACATAGGAGAGAAGCACATAAAGAAGGTATCTTTCTTGGCTCACCCACTTCAGCCTAGAGAGGAAAATAGAAGTAAGGTGGATGGGAAATTAGGATTGGGGACTAGGGTGGTGTGAGAAGTGGCATTCATGAGAAGTCTGACATGGACAACTTTGACAGATACAAATCCTTCAGGGAAGCCTATATCCAACAGCTACCTAGATTATAGCTATTCAGTCATCAACCAGACAATTCTACTTCTGATCCTACCTTGGAAATCAATTTTGGAAATGTCTTTTGGTTAAAGATTGCTTTTGCTGATACAGTGACCCAGGACTCACAACACTGAGTTAAAAATCTCAGAGGTTTTAAAACTTTTAGGAAATCTAAATCACTGTCTGAACATATTCTTCTGAAGACATCAGAGGCCTCAATCTGTGAGAATAAGAAATAGTACAGTTCTTGTGGGATTCTCAGAGTAGGGATGTGGGTTGTCTCTGACTCTTTTGCCTGCTCTTGGGACTCTTTTATTTTTTTCCTACTGGGTCATCTCATCCAGCCTTGACATGAGGTTTTGTACCCATTCTTTCTATAACTTTTTATGTTGTATTTGGTTGATATCCTTGGGAGGCCTGTTCTTTTCAGAAGGGAAATGGAGGAGGAATTGATTGGGAAAAGAGATGAGGTGGAGGGAGGCAGACTCAGAGGAGAAACTTCAGTCAAGATGTAATATATAAGAGACAGATAAATAAATAAATTTCAAAAAGAAATTTTTCAGTGGCACCAATACTGTAAGTGACTTTTTGGCTGTGAACCGTTTGCCTTCCTTCTTAGGAATAGTCCAGGAAGAGTAGAATGAGGTAGGAAAAAAAAGTGTTACAGTGGACATGAGGGACATTTACTGAGGGCCACTGTGGATAAGCACAGCTGTATGATAAATCTACATTAAACCGTCATGATGTCTTTAGTAGATAAATTACATGGCCATATTTTTCAGAAGAGATGTAGAGACATGGATGGGAGGCTCATTAGCTCAAGAAAAACTTCTACCCAAAAGCCAAGTTTTAGGACTCAACCTTTATACCCAGTCTCTCTCTGACAATTGCTGTCACTTCTTCCAACTTAAACTCCATCCACTTAGGTTTTTATCTCTTAGTTTATGTCACAGTCTGTTTCCAAAAATCATAAAAGTGTCTACCTGTCTCCAATAACTCTACCCTGCCTGAGAGGTAAATTGAGCAGTTCTATATGCAGTGAATGCAGAGGTGTACTTACAGTAAGGAGGAAGAGAAAGTCCAAGATAAAGGACCTAACAATTGCTACAAGCTGCCTTTCTGGTTTATTTTATAAAGTAAGAAAAGAGAAGAAGTCAGAAAGAGTGAGGCGGATACAGACAGAAAGATTGGAATATAAATTCATGATTTATTTTTTCTAAGTAGGAAAAAGCAGTCACTCTATAGTAAAATTGAATCCACACATGAACACGAATTTTGGGGAAAATGTTTAACATCACAGATATCACTGTAGATTTAGACAGTGTACTTGTGTCTCTGAGATAATAGCTCAATTATCTTCAGGTCCTTGCAAAGAGTCCTGAGGATATAACAGTTAAATTTAGATTTATAGTCTCACCAATTTTTTTATCAGCCTTAGATAATGACCAATGATAGTAGATTTATACTTCTTATTTCCTTTTCAAGGGTCCAAATGCTTGATTGTTTATATTCCCTAAGATTGGTTCTATAAACTTGGAGATATACTTCTTTGCAATTAAAAAATGTTTATACAATATTCATGGTAGGGCTGCTGTGATACCAGTAAAATATGTTTGCTGTGATTTAACTTTCAGTGAATTTTGAAGAAAATAAATGGGCATCGTGTATTTTGTTTGCTAAATATAGCTATTGAAACTTTGTAAGCAGTTCACTGGGGGGAGAGGGCATCTCTCTGGGTTTAGCCTCTTGTTCAAGGGTACAAGAACAAACAAGAAACTAGTATATTTTTTCATGATACCCACAGATGGATACAAAGTTTGTCTCCAACTCATTTGTTAAAAGCAGTACATTCTAAACCAATTTTACTCATGATTTGCTTCTAAATATGCTCAGTATGACTCTTGAAGTTACTTTTTGCAGAGTAAGAGAATCATTGTAATATGTTAAGGAACACTGTATAACTGTGAACTAAGCTATCCTATAGTAATTAATTTTCCTAAACAGCAAAGCTTTTAAATTTGTTTCTCAGAGGAAAGTTTCTGAAGTGTTTGCCACACTATCATATCTACTTGAAGTTGATACAGCCAACATGACTTCCTCTAAAATATTTAGCAATATCATTATTATCATTGATACATATTTTTTTTTGCTTTTAATGTATGATAGACCCCAAAGTCTGTTGGTTCAGGTAGTACTGTTATTTTGTTGTAAATGGTCTCACTTTGTTATACTCTCGCCTTTGCCAGGATGCTGTCTTTTCTGTACTCTAGACACCTGCTTGGGCTTCTCAGTTTATGCTTTGTTCTTTATAGATGAATTTTAGGTGTGTGAAGTGCTGCCTTATGCTCATCAGCTTTACTTCCCAAGATGTGTCCAATGCAGTATCTGGGTTCTATAAAATGTTAATAGTTGCCTAAAGAAAGACTTGCATTATTGAAAAGTATAGGAGACAGCAGGGTAAAAAGTTAAGTTAAAAGTAGCACATACAACTGAAAAGCCTCAGGCATTGATCAGGGTATATAAGAATTTTTGATCTTTTCTATGTGTGAAACTTTAGTAGAAGATCTCATGAGGCCCTTATTAAAATCTCCATGTGACTTAATGGTTGCTATGTTAATTTGGGAATTATATGCAGAAAGAGATATAGTAAGAGTTCTTAATATATCAATTTCTCTACCCCAAAAACTTAGTCGTGAAAAAGATAAAGTAAGGGCACATGCTTTGCAAAAGAGGCAAAATGAACATCGCTTTTGTATTGACAGCATCACCTTTTAGAGATAGTCTTTAGAATATAGGAGGCAAAAGTGTGCCAATCTTAGGACATTAATTGAGGGGCAGATTTTTCCCTTAAAAGAGAGAGTTAAATTTATGGTTGTTAATGTCCCAGAAACGAGAAGTCGTGCCATGGTTTAGAGCCCATCAGACGTAATGGCAATAGCCTGCTTGTTCTGTGGATGAGCTCGATGAGACGATGTTCAAGATTAAATAGAATTCAATGCCACAAATAGAAACTTCAAGAAAAAGGTTAAATGATAAATTTGCTTCTTTTCCCTTTGAGACTTCTGTTTCCTTTTCTTTTTGTCCTCATAAAAAATACTTTAGTTGAGGATGGGGGAGTAAGAGCACTCACTCTACAAACGTGAGGTTCTGAGTTCAAATCCCCAGAACCCATGTGAAATGCTAAGCACCATGTATGGTGTCAGCCTTCTGTCTCTGTGCATGCACACGGACACATGCATATACAATAATACACATTATAAAAATATTAAAATCTAGTGTTTTGAAATTACTCTGTCACTTTTGAAGTCATTTATTGTCTACTCTGTTTGTTGAAAAGAACAGCTCAGAGCTTGGTTTAAATATGTGTGTCATTTCCTTAGTGAAGTCACACATAAATTTATTCATAAGAATCCCATTACAGATACCTAAGGCAACATAATTCCCTTTGCTCTTTTTTTTCTGTCTCGGTTTAGCATCACAGATAAATATGAGCCCATGGTTTCGAATCAATGAGAAATCATAACTTAGCTATTTGATCTTTACGTGGGCACCTAACCACAAAAGCAAGTCCTAAACTGCCTTCAGCTGCTTGGTGCCCCTAATAGGACCTGTGTGGGCAGGTTAATTTTAATAATAACAATAGCTAACATATCTCAAACATACTTCTAATGCAGTTTACACACATTATTTAATCTTCATGACAAAGTGAGATGGAAACTAGAATTTTGCAGGGAAGAAAATCAAGATGTGGGATTGGAGAGATGGCTCAGGGGTTAAGAGCATTGCCTGCTCTTCTGAAGGTCCTGAGTTCAATTCCCAGCAACCACATGGTGGCTCACAACCATCTGTAATGAGATCTGGTGCCCTCTTCTGGCCTGCAGGCATATATGCAGACAGAATATTGTATACTTAATAAATAAATAAATAAATAAATAAATAAATAAATATTTTTTTTTTTTAAAAATCAAGATGTACTCACTCACAGTCCCAGACTCTTAGTGGTGGCTTCTTTGAGAAGTTGCTATTAATAACCACTGGAAATGGAAAGATTTCAGCCTACAATATGTTACTTGTGTGTTTTCAGGGCTGAACATTTGTACTGGATAACAAACTGGTGTCTCTTCCCAGGAGGAGCCTGATTCTCCCACTTTCAGCATTTCTATAAATGTATACATATATACATAAAATCATATAATAACTATTAATGGAAAAGAGGCCGAAGATTGTAGATCTCTAAGAAAGCAGAAGGGGTATATGAGAAGGTTTGATGGGAGGAAAGGAAAGAATGAAATGATATAATTATGTTGTAATCTCAAAAATAAAAGGCAAAAATTAAACAAGAAGCACATTTAAGGTAAAATAGTTAAGATGACCAAGCAAGAATCAAAATGACCAAGCAAGAATCTCCTGTATTGTTAAAATTGTATTTATACCAAGGTGAATGTGGCAATCTAGGCCAGCAATTCCAGCATCGTGGAGGCTGAGGTAGGAGGAAGATGGTCAGTTGAAGGACAGCCTGAGATTCTGTCACAAAAAAATACACAAAAAAGGTGATATGGCTTTGCATATCACCTTTGGTTTGTAATTATGACTCATGAAAGTTTCAGCATATGAACAGGGTGTGTGAACATTTTCTGCATACTTGTGGTTCTGAAAGAATAATGACACTGGTATAGTGGACATTGCAGAAATAGTCTGGTATTTACAGGCGAACCATCTGGGCTTCATCCTTACATTGTTGCAAGGCAGGTGGGTAGGTCGGCATAAACCCTTCACTCTCTGGGAGGACCTTCTCTTTGGTTATAAAGTTGTAGGGCTGAACCAATGACATACATAGCTCTTTCAATTTCAAGGTAAATTATAGGCAGAATGAAGGAATCATGGAGAGGAAACGCCACACAAAAGAGGTTCCGCATGCTCTGAGCTGCTTTTTAGTAAATTAGAAGTAGCCTTTGAATCAATAATAAACTACAGGGTAGAACTGCAATGTATGACTGAAAATGGCTCTTGCCCTTAATTTGGGTTACATTCCTAATACTTCAGGGTGCTGGAAATGCTTCTGATGCCCCAGCGCCATACAAAATTCACATCCCTCAGATCAGTAGGAAACCTTTACAGATGTGAACTGGAAAGATTTTTCCATGAAGTCAGAAAAATGAATCAGTAAATGCCTTCCAGCTGGCATGCTTAACTGCCCTGCATCCCATTGGAGACATGTTCAGGCTAATTTCAACTGGTGACTGATGGCTCCTCGAAATGTTCCTTAAGATAATGGGAAGTCGTTTTTCTCTCCCAGTGATGAACCGAGAGAGGAGAGTGGATATTGAAAAACAAGTAACTAATGTTTTTGAGCTGATTTAAAAAAAAAAATCTATCCTTACAAAAATACAAGGCCAAATGATGTCATCATTTACAAAAGGAGAAAAATAACTCAAGGTCAGAATGCAAAAAACAGAAGGCCAATTACCCATGTGCATATGGTGTGCATTCGTTAGGACTGAGGGAGTTAACACCTTCATGCCCAGTTGGTTTAGGTCATGCTACTTACAGCCTGCTGTTCGGAAAATGATGAAAAAGAAATGGGCTGTCGGCTATCACTAAATGCCAGATACAGACCATATGGCGAGAAGGCAACTAAACGAAGGAAATAGCAGTTATCCCAAGATTTAACATGCTTGATAGTTAAAGACACACAAGCAAATGCACATTTTCTTCACTTCTTAAATCCCTGCCCTAGTCCTGGCATTACTACTGGCTGCATATCAGTTGTAGAATGTGACTGTGAATCTGGGAAAAAAAAAAAAGCAAAGATTGCATAATAACAAAGTCACATGCCCTAGAGTTCACATTCTTTATTTCGGAAGCTGTCCTTTTAAATGTTTCTATATTAAATATTACTGAATTGGAAAACAAAGCCTGTGAGGGAGGATGACAAGTCGTCATAGGAACGCTTATGATTTTCATACATACGTACAACATGGAGTGAGTTTGTAAAGGAGGAGATGACAATGGGCAGGATGTTAGAACATTAAAGCTGGAAAGGATTGGAGCGCTCTTTTTGATCCCATCCTCTATAGACAAAAAGTCTAAGCAGAGCTGTGTTTGCCTCTGAGTATGAGTGAGAATTCCCAGCAGTGACTCTAGAATATTTCTCAGTACTCTTAAAATATATGTGTCATATATTGATAGAAATAAAAATACTATCTCAAAATAGTGACCCAAGAACCTATGAAAAACAAAATTCTCACAAACAAGATACTTAGTTTTGAGTGCGAGATCCCTACCATTCAAGTTCCTATTTTAAAGAAAAAAAAATGAACCATTGTTAAATATTGTTTTAATGTCAGTTGAATAGGCAACCCTAGTCCTCATTAAAAATTTTTATATCAGTTTTCCAAACATTCCAAGAACCTTCTATTCACCAGTTAGGAGAGGCACCATTTATATGGTCTGTTGAACGATTTCCTTTTCTATAAACCTGGCTTATGTAATTCTAAGATCCTTTTAACTATGGCAGATTATGGGCCCAAAGTACCGTATTCATAATGAGCCAAGGATTTCAAGAGAACTCATCTCATTTTCTCATTAAATTTATTATTTTATTTCCATGTGCCTTTTGAAGTTGTGATCATCTAGCTTTAAGGTAATTCCCTATTTCACTGTTGCTTATTTAAAATAGTTAATTAGGATTATTATTAAAAATAATAGTTAGGATTGCCATTTTGATCCATTCTATTATTTTTAAATTATTTATTATTATTATTTTAATATTTTACTAATTCTTAGAGAATTCCATCCAGTGTATTATTTTATCATATTTGTCCTTACACCCATGAGTGCAAATTAGAGTTTGTGAGTCTTTTAAAAAACAAAAATGAAGGGCCAGGAGTTGTGAGGGAGTTGGGAGGTGAGGAGTGAATCTGGAAGGAGCTAGTAGGGACGAGTGGGAGGTGAATATGAGCAAAATAATTTATATTTTTATTGTTTTTTTTTAATTTTCGAGACAGGGTTTCTCTGTGGTTTTGGAGCCTGTCCTGGAACTAGCTCTTGTAGACCAGGCTGGTCTCGAACTCACAGAGATCCGCCTGCCTCTGCCTCCCGAGTGCTGGGATTAATGGCGTGCGCCACCATCGCCCGGCTTTTTATTGTTTTTTTTTTTTTGTGTCTGTGTGTTTGTGCATGCATACATGAGGGCAGATACCTGCATAGTTGAGAGTCGTGAAATACCCAGGAGATGGATAGTTGTGAGTACCCCTGATATGTGTGATGTGCACTGAATTCTGGTTCCTCTAGGAAGCGCAGTATTCATTTTTAACCACTGAGTCACCTCGCCAGGTTTCTAATAGTTGTTTTACAATAACAAACTCTACCTAAACGCTTCAGATTTCAGAATGTAATTCTCCATGTATGTATTCATAGATACCTACTTTTGATTGATCCACTGGCATTTTCCTGGGAGGTGCTTAAGACTGTATGAAGATTATTCTACAGTTTTTAAGTGTCAGGCTTTTTAAAAAGCATTTGAAACTAAGCCATATTTACTAAGATTATGTTAGACTTTTAAAATATCTATGCTTTTATATTTTAATTCTGCTACTAAAGCAAATCTCAGCCACTAGAGTCAGGAATGCAAATAGTAAAATCAAGAGACATTTCCCCAGGTTATAAAGTATGTGAAAAGCTGGGCTGAGAAGCCTCAGCTGAAAATTAGAGCTATATATTAACTGACTCACTGAAAGTGTTTGTGTTCTTCAGCTTTGATTTGATTGTAAACTACTCAAGGACTTTAAAAACTCAGGATAATTACTGTTATATGGTAGGAATTATTATACAATAAATGTTTGTGTTTCAGAATTCATTACGTTCTCAGTTTTTGTTGAAGCCCCAAAGCCTTAGTAGGATAACTGTCTTGCTTATCCCCAAGTTTGGAAGTGCCACAGTAGTGTGTGAGAATTTGTTCCTAAAACTAAGGGATTTTTATCACCTAAGAAAGAACAAGGATTCTTTGGAGAAATTGGAGAAATTGATGCTTGTAGGGTTGGAATATATATATATATATATATATATATATATATATATATATATATATATATTATATGACGTGTCACAAGCCTTTTGATATTGTAGCATGAGCATAATATTGTGATTAGCAAAGATGTTATCCATAGTTATTATGGAATGCATGTGTCCTGTAGGCTGCAGGTTTGACACTCTTACTAATGTTTAGTAGTCCTGGAAAGAAAAAAAACAGTGCTCAAAAATCCTAAAACCACAGGGTATGTCAGAGGGATGCGCTAACCCATTCCCAATGTTCTGGCAGCAAAAGTTGAACAATTTTGAGTAACAAAATAAATGATGGATTATTTATTGGATTTGTTACACAATGCATAAAATAATAGTCACAATAAATATTTCTATATATAGAATGAATGAATATTAAGAAACGAGGCAGAAGCAAACCTGTACAGAAAAGTCCAAATAATTTATGGGGCTCCTTCTCCTTTAAGAAGTGAACTTTAGGTCCCTATCCTAAGGAATATACATTAGTTAGCAGCGTGTCTCCATGTAAGGCATTGGGAAGGGCTGAACTGTGACTTTTTAGTGAAGCTCTCTGGCAAACACAGTATCAGTCAGTACAAATTTCAGTCTCTCCAGAGATAAGCTATGCAGAATTATACCTATCATTATTAAGTGAGAGAGACCACACTTCAGCTCTGTGGACTTCCTCTTCTGGGAATTGTAAGTCCTGTTTAAGAAAGAAAACGTGAAAGAAGCCAGACATGAAAACTCTAAGAAACTTTCAAAGAACAGAGGAAAAGTAGCCACGATGACCAAATATTATATGTACTCTGAGTGAGTCTTATAACGCAAAAAAAAAACAGGACAACATGGATGGAAAATGAATGAAATAGCAATTAAATAAGCAAGGTATCAGTATTGACCTATTAGTTGTGGCAAAAATATGACACTAATATAAGACACCAACAACAGGGGAAATGGTGTGGGGTATACGGAATTCAGTTTTGAAACTTTTCCAAGTATCTAAAAACTCTTCTCATAAAGCTTTATTTAAAAAGAAGAATTCTTTGATATTGTTATCTGAAGTTTCTAATCCGATTTGTTTTGCCTTTGATATATCATGAAGCCTAATTTGTGAAGGGACTTGGGATAAATAAGTAATGTAAAACGTGCATGATGGAAACAGTTTATAGTACTATCACAAAGGAAAAAAAAATTTGCTTTAGGTTTTATTGCCTTCCACCAGGAAGCTCAGTGTGCTTCCCGACTTAGTGTTCTCAGAGTGAAGTCTTTGGGAGTAGTGATTAAACAATAGATCCCACAGCCAGATGCCTGTAATTGAGTCACACCTCTTTCACAGCAGGATTTTAGGAAAGAAACGAACCTGTCTGTGCCTCTGCTTCCTTCTTAGAGAAGAAATAAATAGACTTTCATATGAATATTTCATGTTGGTTTGAGACCTAATGAAAAGGAATTCATGACTTAAAGCACTTTCTACCTCTTATCGAAGGCTACTGTGCTACAAGTGCCTGGCAGAGCATTTCAAATGGACACCTCTAATATGCTCATAAAACTGAAAACGCCAGAGATATTTTCTCCGTCTTAAAGGAGCAGAGACTATGTCCAATATTACACAAGGAGTAATGAGTAGAAAAGAAACTTCTTTCTCTTTATTCATTTTTTTAAAATTCTTTCAGACAGGTTAGTCTAAAACTAATCTAGGCCAGTCTTAAACTCCCAATGTAGGCAAGGCAGGGTTAGAACCCTTGATTCTCTTACCTCCTCTCCCCAAGTGCTGTGATTTCAAGTACTGATTTCATGGCTGTCCCCAGATTCCAATTTTTAATTCATATTTACTCCTATTAACCCAAGGAACTACAGTCAGTTTCAAATTTTCCCTATTTTATCCATTGTGTACAATGATAAGTCCACAGAGGAATGTTAAGGACAGACATGGGGTCAGAGTGATAGGATTTGACCACTGCTAATGTAAACATGAACAAGTCTCCAAATCTCTATGAACTTGAAATTTTCACTTACCAAAGAGATTAAAGAGTACATAGAAACATATGTGCCAAAAACCTCACCCAGATGCAGGCCTTCCTATGAAAATCCTCGTTCATATCTAATTGTAGTGTCTATCATCTGTTTGTTGTTATTATATTGTTATCATTTTATATAAAATCAGAAGTTAAGATCAAAACTCACAGCTGCTAGTACAAACTTCAGGTGAAGGACAGAGAAAAAGACTCAGGTTTCTACTCCTTCTGAAGAAGGAAATGCAAATGAAGTATCTTCAGCCAAGTTCTAACTCAAGTTCAGACAGTCATAAGTAGGCTAAAAAACTACTTCGCTCTGAAAGTCCCAATCGAGCCTCTTAATCATAGCTGATCATTCTTTCTGAAGGGCTCTCTAACAGGACCAAGAATTGCAAACTGGGGATGGCATGTCTTGCCCATGCCATCTACCTCTTTCTTGCTAAACCATTAGATTCCTCTATTTAGATGCCTCCACCATCTTAAAACAGGTCACCAAGGTCCCTTTCCTTGATTGGCCACTTCCTCATGACTGACTTATTACTGAGGCTGACCACTAAGGACCAGTTATGAAAATTGATGTGTTGACTCCACCAACTAACATGTCCAATCAAGATTAACCAACTCCTTCTAATACTGACTTCTGCTCTTTCTCTTTAAAAGCACTCTTGCAGAGACATCCGCTGCTGGCTCTGTCTGATATCTAGGGGCAGCCCTCCCCTACTTGCCCTTCCAGGGAAACAAAATCTCCTTTGTGCTGAGAATTTGGTGCCTGGATGTATTCTGTGTCCACCCTGAAGTTTCTTCACTTTCCTATTAGTGCTTTGCTAAAATAAGGCTGGAAAATAGAAATGTTAAAAGTAATATTAACCTAGAGTAGAGAAATAGATAAGCAAATAATTTGCCACTTCAAAACTTTCTTTCCATATTTGCCATTTAGTCCACTAAGTTTCTAATTCTCAGTATGTATATGTTTTCAGGGCACTTGCAAGAAAGGTACAAAGTAGGTGGAAAAATCAAAAGGCTCATGCAAAAATTTCTTTAATGATTTTTGATTAAAGTAGCCACAGTTTCATGCAATATTCATATCAAGAAAATTAATAGAAGAGTTTATAACTGGCATTTAATATTCATTGTCAATGTGATTAGATTTAGAATCATCATAAAGTGTACTTCTAGGTGTATCTTTGGGAATGCTCTCACAAAGGCTGAATGAAGAAAGAAGATACAACCTGATGTGGATGGCACTTTGGATGGGTGGGGTCCTGGACTGAGCAGGATGGAGAAAGAGAAACCAGTATGGGTTTTTCTGCTTCCTGACAGCAAACATGGTGTGACCAGTTTTTTTTCACTCTTTGATTGGCATGATTGTCAAACCATGAGCCAAAATACATCCATCTTTCCTTAAATTTTACAACAAAAAGGGCCATAACTGATAGAATAATCTCTAGGGATTGCATAATAAATGACTTTGTTCCTTAAGGCCTTTCCACTGAAATCACAGCAGAACCAAACATTAGGCAGAGCTCTGGAACCCCTCAGGAAGAAGGGATGAAGGGTTGTAGGAGTCAGGTGGATGGAGAATACCGTGAGAACAAGACCGACAGAATCGAATTAGCCGAGCTCATAGAGACTGAAGCAGCAATCACAGGTCCTGCATGGGTCTGCACTAGGTCCTCTACATACATGTAGTTATTTAGCTTGACATTTTTGTGGGATTTCTAACAGTGGAAATGGGGTTGTCTCTGACTCTTTTGCCTGCTTTTGGGATCCCTTTCCTTCTCCTAAGCTTCCTTGGTCTTGCCTTGCTATGAGTCTTTGTACCTTGGCTTATTGCATTTTGCTTTGCTATGTTCAGTTGATGTCCCTGCCTTTTTCTGAAAGAAAAGGAAGAAGGAGTAGATATAGGATATAGAGGAGATGGTGGGATGGTGGGAAGGAGTGGGAGAAGCTGGGGAGCAGAACAGCGGAAGGGATGTATTGTATGAGAGAAGAATAAAGAAAAGGAAAAGAGAAATAAGAAAACTTGCAAATTTAGTGTACATGTAGGAACTTCTCAAAAATAAATAAAAGATATTAAAAAGGTAAAAACTGAAAAGAAAATTCAATAAAAACCTAGAAATACTACAGCAAATTCAATCTGAAATGAAGAAGGAACTGAACATTTCAATATTCCAATTAGAAAATTCAGGGAAAAGCTTTTAACAGAACATTATTAGGACTTGAATCTAGAGTAGAAGAATTGTTTCACTCAGTCATAGCATATGATAAAATATAAAAATCTCAAAAAAAAGGAATATGCAGAAACTTTAAGATCCTGTAAAAAAATCTAAATATCTTACAGGTATAGCATGAGAAGAATCCCAGGTAAATTCCATAGACAAGATATTCAATGTGATCACAGAAGAAAACTTCCCCAAATTAGGATATTACATATTTATATACATACAGGAAGCACACAAAACACCAAAAAGTTCCAGAAAAGAAACTTCCATGTCATAGTACAGTTAAAACAATTGCACTAACTGGAAGTTAACAGCAAAAGAATCTCCACATATTATGCAGACTCATGATAACTAAGCAACAGACTCCTGCATGCTGGAAGAGGGTCGAAGAGGAAATCAAGAAGGAAATTGAAACTTTACTATAAATAAGTAAAGTGAAAACACTCCTCATAAAACCCTCTGGGACACATTAGAAACCATTTTCCATTAAAAATAGAAAACAGAAAACAGAAAGAGTAAAAGTAAATGACATCATGATGAAATGCATGAACTCGGGGAAAACAAGAACAAACCAAAGCAAAAGTCAGTATTTGGGAAGAAATAATAAGAATCAGGTCAGAAATAAGCAAAATGGAAACAGCCGCACAAACAAACAACAGTAAAAACAATATTAGCAAGAAATGAATCTAAGAGCTGCTTCTTTGAAAAGACAAACAAGGTGGCAGACTCTTAACCAAATTAACCAAAATAACCTGAAATAAGCAAAAGCAATAAAACCATAAATGAATACAGAAACATTATAGAAAACATCAAAGAAATTTAGAATATCATCAGAGAAAACATTAAAATCTTATTCTCCATTATATCAGAAAACCTGAAATGGACTACTTTCTAGATTGATGCCAAGCCAAGAAGATATCAATAACTTAAGCAGACCCATAATAAATGAGATTGAAAGGGTAGCAAAAATGCTTTCCAACTAAAAATGTACCCAGATCCACATGGATTCACAGAAGTAAATGTGTCAGCATTTAAAAGGTGATTACAATCAATACTTCCCAAGTTATTTAAGAAGTAGAATCAGTGCTGTGTTGTAGTTTTCCTGGTGGGGTGCTCACTCTGATTTTAGCATGAACAAACAAATAACAGAACCCGGAGCTGGCATCTTTGGCTGTCAGAAGGCTGTGGAATTCGCAGCATGGACTAGCCTCCTCCACCTCTGTGTATGTCTCACTGAGAGCTTGGCAACATGCTGGGATGAATAGAAGGGCATCATTTACCCTAGATATTTTTCTCTGACTGACAGGCCAGTTATCTATTTATTTATTTGTAAAGGGAAATGTAAGAAAATAGCAAACAAACAAAAAACTCAAGTTCATAAAGGCCACCAAGGCCTGGTGCTATGTATAATTCTATATGTATATTCTATATATACATATATACATCTATGTATATTCTATAGTCTGAACTCAGGTTTGATTCCTGTGGGAATCAATATTGTCTTCTCCCAGTTTCTACTGCTCATATAGTTTATTATCAATACCCTGACCTCCGGAGTCAGTCGAGCTGTGGAGCTCAGCTCTGCCCGTTAAGATATCATCATCACACACAGTTTTCTCAGTTTGTTTATGTCTCAGTTTTAACTTCTTTAAAATGAAGTTTGTTTTGCTGCCTTATATATGATGTTAGGGGAAAAACTCAAGTAATGCATCAAAATTGTAGTGTAGTGTTTGGCATGTTCTAATCCCTCAAGGGAGGGCAGCTACTTTTTCTACTTTCTTTTGAAAGTATTTGGTTCCATTATCTTACATTCCAGCTAAAATAAGAGATATTCTGTACTCTGGCAGAGAATACTGCATTTATTCCATGGATATACTATTGAAATATTTCATTCAAGAACACCTTTGCTGATTAAATTTAAGAGATTAAATATATTTAGTAAAAGCAAAAATTTCGGTTGACATGCTTTCCCAGAACACAACAATGAAAATTCTACAAATTCTATTATTTGCAAGTGTAGACTATTTCAAGTTATTTCCTTACATCTACCCTTCTGGGATCTCGTACATCTGGATTTCAGTTATTATGTCTCCAGTGTTGACCTCTTGCTTGTCTCTTCTCATTATTGATTTACAATATGAGAGGTTCAGCTCTGACTGTTTGGGTAGTCTAGGTTGTCTTTGTGGTAAAGGTCATGCTGAAGAGAGGAAAGATAGCCCAGATAAACCATTTGGTAGAAGTGTGTATGGAGTGTGGAGGAACTTATTTTCTCAAGGAATGGCTACATCTTCAGCCAGAAATTGTTTTTAGTTTCTTTGATCTAAAATACAACTTATTTCTCCCAGAACCATCATTTGAGCTTAACATGAGCATGTTGGTGATGCACATTCTGTCAGCTTTGCATTACTCTAAAATATCCACCACAGCCACGTTAAAAAGAAGAAACTCGGTTTAGTTCATAGTTTGAGAGATTTCAGCCCCTGACCTGCAGGGCCCATTGTTTTTGGTTTGTCTAAGGCTGCATATCCTGGTAGGTATACATGATAGAGCAAGCCCAAGAGAGTGAGGGAGGTAGAGAGAAAGAGCAAGTGGGGAAGAGGGAGGGAAAAGAGAGAAGAGGAGAAGAGGGAGGAGAGAGGGAGGGAAAGACGGAGGGAGGGAGGGAGGGAGGGAGGGAGGGAGGGAGAGAGAGAGAGAGAGAGAGAGAGAGAGAGAGAGAGAGAGAGAAGAGAGAGATCGCAATCCCTCATGTTTTTCCCACTAAGGCTTTACCTCTTAAAAGAGTTATTGAAAGCAGGCTGGTTTCCATAGTGACCAGCACATCATTATCTGATGTTTTGCTGCTTGCATAGAGGGGATCTCACCCTGATTTCTGCATGAACAAAAGTGGCCTAAGGCAGTGCTCCTGGTAGGTGTGCTGTTTCTTAAAGCTCACATACAGGCTGCAGAGTTCTGATAGCATGAAACCAAGAAGCCGAGGTTCAAGCTCTTACCATGTGGCCTTGTGGGTGACAGTAAAGATATAATGAGGGACGAAGAGAGCTATGGCACCACATGTACCAAGAGAGGAACATTGCAGTGTGTTAAGTAATCGCTGTGGGGTTTTGACAGAGCTTAAAACAGTATGGGGAAATACCTGTGTTACGTGGTCCTGAAGCACATGCAGTTTCAGGTAAGGAGAAGAAAGAAAAGAGCACAGCTGTCCTGGATTGTTGTGAATGGGAAACCGAGGAGCAGCAGGCATGGAGAAAAGTCTGTTTTGAGGGGACCAGCCTAAGCCACTTAACTTCGTGTACTAGTGAAGACTTAGAAAATCATTGCAACGTTTACTCGATAGTACTTACAGTTTCATTGTATACAATTATGCAAACGGTAATTATTGAATTCACAGTGCTTGGTGTATAGAGTACAGTCCAATTCAGTGAATTTCCTTAGTGATCTTTATGAAACTATCGGTTAAACCTAGTTCATACAATTTCATATATATGGTCAGATTGTACTTATTTTTGTTTCAATTACATACCTCTCCCCCACAAAGCCAGGTGGCTTGCTCTTTATATTTCTCCGTCTTTTGTTTTTCCTTTACAAGATTTATCCTGGATAGTGGCAAGAGAAAAATGTCTCCTCCTGTGTTTTGTGTGTCCAGAGCACCCCTTTTCAAAAGTTAGGTCCCAATCCTTGCAATGGACATCTTACTGGATCTGTATGGGTGGGGTCCCCAAATATTCTCACTTCGTCCTGATTCTGCCTAATGAAATCTAAGACTGTTTTCTATTATCTGTGTCCAAGGATGGAATACAGGCTCATGTGCAGTGCACCTCTCTGCTTCTCTTATTTTATGATCTGGTGATGGAACATAAAATGCCACAGTGATCGGGTTTGTTGACGATTTGTCCAACTTCCTGGTACAGTGTTGGCACAGGGAGGCACTTGTAAATTTACTATATGGTTTTCTGTCAGAGAAACGGAAGCATAGTCAGGTTTGGGAATTATGGAGGGAGTATTGGTGAGTGAAATTGTGGAAAGGCTGTACTATGGGTTACTCAGAGAAGCCACACTAAAATGACATGTTTTGATTGTTCTGTTCAGATATCTCATAGAAGTATTTTCATGTTGCTTTTCTAAGGCCTTTTAATGATTAAAGATTTGCTAACTATGGATTTAATAGTCTCCTCAACTGTTTCTTTAGGATTTTTTTTATTTCTTTAGGTTTCTTTAGGAACCACCTTTTTATATTATGTATTTCTTTGTGTGTGCATGCACATACATGTCACAGTACACAGGGAGATCAGAAGACAGCTGAGGGGAGTCAGTTTTCTCCTTTTGTGGGATATCCAGAGTTCTAAATAAGATTTTATTCTTGGTGGCAGTGGGTCCTTACCCACTCGGCCATCCCACCAGTCTTGTAGGCTGTGTTTAGTGGGCTATGTAGGGTTGTTTTCAGCAACAGGGCCTTACCACCAGTTCCTGAAGAGGAAGCAATAGCCTTGACAGTAGTATGGGTTATTTGGGGGCTTCTGTGGGATTCCTTTGGCCCAAAACATGTTTAGATGTAACTCATTCCTTGCACTGGACTTTTTATTTAGTGTTCAGAGAAGTCTAGCAGGGACTTTGCTTCCCATGTTATTTGGTGATTCTAAACTTAGATGTCTCTCGTATATGCATATATTTAAATAAGCTTTCACTGAATCAGCTTTCCATATGATCCCTTTTTGACCCTTTGTTTTATCTGTCCTTCTCCATATTCCATTCCTTACCTCCTTCTTCTCCCCTACTCAGAATGTGATCCCCTCATTCTAGGGCCCCTAACCCCAGTCTATCTATAACTACCTATTCGAGTTCCTCTTCCTAAGGAGATCATTTTTTCTGCACTAGACCTTTACTCTATACCTAACCTTTATGGTTATACTGATTGTAGTCTGCTTATTGATGGCCTAACAGCTAATATCCACATATAAGTGAATATATACCATACTTGTCTTTTTGTGTCTAAGTTATCTCACTTAGAATGACTTTTTTGAGCTCCATAAACCTATCTTAAAATTTCATGATTTGTTTTTTCAAACAGCTAAGTAATATTACATGTGTAAATGTAGCTTATATTTATCTATATACTGATAGACATTTATGCTACTTTTCAATTTCTGGTTATTATTAATAGGGCATCAGTAAACATGGTTGAGAAAGTGTCTCTTTAGTAGGATGTAGAGTCCTTTGGGCATATTCGCAAGAGTAATATAACTGGATCTTGAGGTAGTTCTATTCCTATCATCTTCCTGAAGAATGGCCATACCAGTTTCCATAGTGGTTACATATCATTTACAAAACTAACAATCATGGTATTTCTATTTTTGTTCCTTATTTTGTTGTGGTTGTTGTTTATGTGCTGTTATTCTATACCAAATGTTCCCTTTTCTCATGTGTTTTGAGCAGAGTAGAACTCAAACCTCTTTTATTCTGGACACCATACTCTTAGCAATGGAGCCTAAGATTGAAGTAAATTACTTCCCACAGTTGCTTTCCACAGTTTGTTCATTCAAGAACACATTGTATATTTATCACATAGAACTTGAAATCTTGGGTGGTATATTAGATCATCGTGTAATAATTATTTAGAAATAGTCACATAATTTATAGGGGAACATGCTAATGCTTTAGTATTCTGACTTAGATTTTATATTTTCAAGTGTCTCTGTAGGTATCATGTATGTTTCTGATCTCTATACTTTTTACTAGAAGATGATGTCTCTGGACTTGGAACACATGCCTAACAATAAAAGTGGTAATGTAATTTTTATATAAATGACTAAAATACTAGCTCCAGAACAAATCATTTGCCAACAAACTTTTACCATATAAATGCTGCATGTTAGCATGGCATGCCATAAGTATTTTTTATCACTTTCCCAAATTAAATAACATAAATATTTATACACCTTAAACATAGAAATCAGATGATATAAGACTGAAACTTCTTCGTAGGAAACTTTTGGGAATACTGATATTTAAGCATATTGATTAAACAGAAAATGGACTAACTAGTCTGAAATTAGTATCATCTGGGCTATCTATAAATAAAACATAGACTGGAGAAACAAGCATTCTTTTCAAAGGATATGCCAATTGCTTTTTCTGTTTGGTTTGGTTTGGCTCATAAAGTCCTATGAATTCCTGAATGGGTGTTTTTCCCTTGAGTGTCATCATTCCTCAAAAAGCTTACAGCTGAGGCAGATGTGGCTTTTCTTCCATAAAGACTGAGTGGCTACAGCAATTAAACATCCTTCTCAGCTGCATCTTCATTACTGCAATTTGGGGCTGCTTTTTAATTTATCAAATTGAAAAAAAACATAAGGCAAAAATTATGAGTCATTTCTCCCATTAGGGTACTGATTACACAGATTCAGCCTGAACAAGGCGGATGCTAATTTGTGCATAAAGCATAATCCTTTTGACAGAAAAATAGTTGAATGAAAGCCAACAAAGGCGCTGTGGGAAACCGTTATTTGAATTTATGTGGAAAGGTTGCAGTGAAAGATGTGAGCCCTTTCTTTATACAATAACAAGAATTCCTGCAAACAGAGGGCCAGTTCGACACCCAAACAAAGTTCCTTCCATGGAGACAGGTGGCGCCATGATTGGGAATTCTTCCCCCAGTAGCAAATCCAAGCAGACCTAGGATAGCGGGAGTGATGGAAAGGGAACAGCTTGCTGAAGTACGGTCCCGGTTTTCTGTCACTATTGCCACAATAACCCCATTATGACCTTCAGTAATTCTGACGCTCTCTTTCTAATTCTCATTTCAAATTCAAGACATTTGGACTCTAAGATGGTTTGCATACCTCTTCAGCTATAACATTTGATATACGGATTGCATTTACTAACCCATGTAGAATGAGTTTGTAATCTAAGCATCTATAAATGGACATAAATTTAGAGTCAAATAACCTTCATGACAGGAAGATTTCCCCCAAACCCATTATAGGCTGGAAAGATTGGTGCTGAAAGCAGCTCATTTCCCAATAACCTTCGAAGTACCAAGGGCCATAAATCCACGACCCAGTCAGTGGTATATGGATGCTGTCTGCCAGGAGTGATGGCAAGGCTGGGCTGTAGAAGATTGTCAGACTAAAATTTAAAGCTGGAAATAGAACTATTTTTATTATTTAACCTGTAATAGAATCATTCTGTTTCCCCCACTACTTTGTTAAAATGCTGCCTGTGTTATTTGCATGGTCTATGACTCGTACTTTCTTGACTTGTAATAATGCAGATGCCTATGCTTCAGAACAGTGCTCCTAATTCACGTAGGATAATCAATATCTTATAATAAAATGGGCTTTGTGTTAGGTGGCTTTGTCCACTTGTAAGCTAATAAAATGACCTGAGTAGATTTTAGGTAAGCTCAACTTGACTATGGTGCTTTCTAGGTTAGGTATCTTCAACACTCACAAGGGGTGAGCAGGATGTAACCCTCTTGTGAGTTGAATGACATTTGGGAAACCTTCTTAATTCCCTAATCCTGGCCTCCATTATGCTTCAACGCCACTGTGTTCATAGTTCTCTTTATTTGATCTTCAATTTCAATAAGCTGCTACATGCTATTTCCTCCAAGTGTTTTGTACATTTCCTTAGATCTCAGACATTGCTCCTCCATTTTTGTTATTATTCTTCCTTTATCATCTCTCACTATCTTCTATCCCATACCCCAAGTTACATGATCTAAAAGCAGTCTACATTCCATATCTCTTTGACAAATTTAATGTCATTTCAATTAATAATAATGAATACACATGACAGAGCCTCAGGATTATTACATTGAACAGCTTCTTTGTACAAATGATTAAGCCTGCCACTCACGTTAGAGTTCTCATGGATACAATCTCAGGGTATGGCTCCCTTTACTCAAAATCAAAGACTCTCAGAGATTTAAGGAGATTATATCTTGGGATTGGGGAGATGGCCCTGAGATTATAAGCACATGCTTCTCTTGCAAAGGACCTGGGTTTGATTCCCAAAACCCATATGGAGGCTTACAATGTTTTATAACTCAAGTTGTAGAGAATCCATTACCCTCTTCTGACCTCCATGGGCATCAGATATGCAGTACATGTGTATGTCTATCCATGCTGGCAAATCACCAAACATAAACTAAATAATGAAAAGAAAGTGAAAAAAGAATAACCATCTTTTCGTCTTTTCTATTGAGTAATAACTACTGACATGAACATTCCACGTTCTGTACTCATAGGCACAAAAGTCAAGCACCTGTCATCCTCTGGCACAGATAGGTTAAAGGTTCCATGAGTCTGAGCTTCTTGAAGTCAAATACCAGGGTTTACTCTTCCAGCATCTGCCCTGACACTGATACTTACATGTGCTTCATTGATGCTTATGCCCAGGACAGTCCTAGTCTCACTGGAAAACTGGAGAGAAATAGAGAGATTAACATTTTCCTTGATGGCTTTAAAAGAGAATACAGTTCAAGAAACGTTACACAAATGGATAAATATTTTAGAGAAGCATACTGTCTATAAAAGCCTCGTAGTAACCACTTTCTAATTAAACTCTGAGGAATCATATATGGAGAACATTGGTACCATGGCAAGTTTAAAGATATATATTGTATTAACCACTCTAAGTCTTTGCCATGTGAGTACTACAGAGAAGAATTTGTGTGATATTCTTTCACTTAGTTTTGATATAATAATAACACATTTTTCCATACCTCCTACCAGTATAAAGGTGTGCACACCAGATGAGTGTAGAAAATTCTATGCTATCTGCTTTTTAAACATTTTCTATTATGCATTAGCATACCAAAAAACCCCTGGGAAGTTGGTTATTTGACAAGGCTATCTCAGCCTTTTCCTAAGCCTCTGTATTCTCTTTCCAGTTTCCTTCTTTCCCCACCTAACTTCCTTCTCCTTACTTGGCAGATTATCTATCATTAACAAATATTTTAACCCTCTGGAGAAATGCCTCAGTATTGCTTAGAATTTACGTGGAAATAAAGTTAGGCTAGCAGGAAGCTGTACCTATGTGCATAGATTGTATATAGTTGGTGGTTTGAGCTCACTGAGTTATTTGGTGGCACAGCTCATACAATTATTGCAATATATGTAGTTCCACAAAAATCCTGTTGAGAATATTGTCCATCTCAATGTTCACCACTCTCACTCTGAATATTCACTTGAAAAATTCTGTAAGAAAATTTGCTGTATTAGAGAAATTTTGTTTCGCTTAAAGAACTGACCCCCCCCCCCCAATTTGCTACACCATTTCCAGTAATCCCAGCTAGCACATTGCCCGGAGAGAGTCTGGTAAAGTCTGTACATTTCTAGCCTATGCTCCCAGTGTCAGTGTTTCTCAGTTCTAAACTTTTAGTATAAAGCTCATTCTTAGGCTGATCACAGTCATACTTTGAGGCGGGTCAATAGCGCAAGCACAAGCAAATGCATGCAAACTCACAATGAGTAAGCAAATTTGGCCAAGACAACCTGTCAGTGAACCAAAAGCACAGCAACTAATGATGTGCGCTCCTAGCCAATCACAACATGCCAGCCATGACTGCCAGATTCAAAAGGACCAACCAGAAACGTTCCTGCAGCAACTTAATTTCCCTAACCCTGTAACTCCCCTAACTTGCTTACAATAAAAACTTTCTCTATTGGAATCCCCAGAGTCTGTACTGTTGCCTCAGTGTCTTCTTACCCACTGCCCCCAGGGAAACAGGGATTGCACAACAGGCAGCAGCAACAAATCCACAAAAACTACTGTAGTTGTGTAACAGTGTCACACTAAGTTCTCTTTGCACCATCATAAAGTCAAGAAAGTATACATCATGGACAGTGTGTGTATGGTGAGCTGCACACAAAATCCTCTTCTGGTGGCTTAGGAAAGAAAAATGTGTGCCAATCTTTGTTAATGCATTTTTGTTAATTTTAAAGAAACAACTTTAAAAGAGGGGCAAAAATTGCTTGTTATTTCTTTGAACAGGAGGACTGCATCCAAAGACTATTTAGAATCACATTTACTACGGCCACTGTCAGGACAGCATCCAGGGTCCGTCTAGAGTAACTCCTAGTATATTAACTGCTGCATAGTGGATGGAATTTGAACTGTGTGATTCAAGCAATTCAGGATGCTTTAGCCAACACCACAGACTGGGAGCCTGGAAAGTTTGGGATCAAGACAGTGACAGAGTTTGTTTCTGGTGACAGCATGTTACCTGGCTTAGACCATTTTCTCCTTGAATCCTTTCCTAGCAGAGTACAGAGCCACAGAGGGTCAATTCTTGCATCTCTTTTTAAAGGTCTTTGGTTGTATTCATTAGGAAGAAAGATTTCTTCATAGTTACTCCGATGACATAACATCTCCCCAGGCCTCATCCTCAAATACCAGCACATTTGGAATTAGACTTTAGCATACAAATTTTTAAATGTTCGCTTTGAAACTATGACTAGTGTCAAATACTTAGACTTTATTCTTGATTCATATCATCATCTAAAGGAAGACAGCTCTTGAACAGAAAGCAAGGGTGTCTATTCAAAACATATGCATGTTTCATTTTCAGTCTACTTCATTCAGAATGCATGGTGTTATGGATTGAATAGGAAACGCCCCCACAGGCACACAAATAAAAACACTGTCCCTTAGCTGGCTGCATTATCTGGGGAGCTTCATGAAATGTTAGGAGGTAGGGTCCTAACTAGAGGATGTAGGTCAGGTGATACACAGTTCTGAAGGCTATATATGGTTCTCAGTACCATCCCCCTGCCAGGAGTTAGCAGTCACTGCTTCATGCCTCTACCCCCAGGATAGCTCCCTCACAGTGGATCTAGAATTGTTGGTGCCAAGGACCAGGACCTAAGACTCCGAAGGCATGGGATACAATTTTTCTCCTGCCTAAGTTATTTATGTCATTTATTTTGTCATTCTAACTAAAATACTGAGGATTAAATACATACATCATGTATATACCTGTGATGTTTTAAATAGGCCCCCATAGATTCATGTGAATTCTTGGCCTATAGGGAGGCTACTATTAGGAGATATGGCCTTATTGAAGTAGAAGTAGTTGTGGCCTTGTTTGAGAAAGTGTGTCACTGTGGAAGTGGGTTTTGAGATTTCATATATATTCAAACCATGTCCAGTGTGACAGTTCACTTCCTGTTGCTTATGGATCAAGATGTAGAACTCTCAGCTCCTTCTCCAGCACCCTGTCTACTTGATGCTGCCATGCTTCATGCCATGATAATAATAAACTAAATCACGGAACTCTAAACCAGCCTTAATTAAATGTTTCCCTTTATAAGAGTTGCAGTGGTCAAGGTATCTCTTCACAGCAATAGAAACTCTACTAAGATAATACTTTGGTGAATTTTCTGTATTTGTTGTATTTTTTATTCCTCTTAGTGCTATTCTCAACTTAAATTTATTTGCTCCTGTTTGTGATTCTTTTACACACTATTGGCATATATGTATTCTAATGTCCTGTATCTTATATGATTGCATGACAGTGTGTGGCATGAAACTTACAGCTAATACAACAGCTTCATCTGGAGGTAGAGAAGCTAGGCAACTGTTCTAGGTTTGAAAAGTCATCAACTGGTATTCTGGCAGAATGATTCTAACTCGTCAGTTCAAAGTGACTTTGGCCCAAGTCTTCAAAAACACAGCTACAGCAATCGACTTCCCATGCATGGTAACACTGAATATTCTCTTATAATTAACATTTCTAATTTAGAGACAAGCAGTGGTGACACTTGCCATTGCAGGTGGAATTTAATTAGCCAAGACAAATAAATTAGGTTTCACACTTCGATCGGGATAGTGAAACTGCTAAAGTTCATCTGGAAAATTTATGTCATTGAAGATATTTGACCTCAGAGAAATTAACTTTTTCAACTCATTTTGAAAACATGGAGATTAAGCCTTATCTAATACAGACTGTTGATTTACTTTTTTAAAGTGTTGGGTTGGCCAGATGGCTCATCCAGTAAAACAACTTCCTGCCAAGTCTAACAACTTAAATTCAGTTCTCAGGCCTCACACGTAGGAATAAGAGAACTGACTACTGAAAGTTAGTGTTGAACTTACACAGGTGTGTCATGGCATGTGCCTGAGTACATGCACTCTCCTACATGAAAAGTCAAATAAACAAGAAAATGTAAGACATTTAGAGTCGGCCCATATAGGTGATTTTTTTATAGTTCTGTGAAATCTTTCAAATGTCTTTTTTTTAATGGTACAACAACCTCAGTGAGATGGGAAGCATCCTAAGACCCAGTGTGCAAACAGATACTACACATTCATTTCCCAGTTTCCCAGACCAGAATAATCAAACAGAAACTCAATTAATTACAACACTGTTCGGCCAATTGTTCAGGTGTATTCCAACTAGCTCTTACAACTCAAATTAACCCATAATTCTTATATATGCTTAGCCACATGGCTTGGTACTTACTCAGTGAGGCAATCTCATCTTGCTTTCTCTGTATCTGGCTGGTGACTGCAGACTGAGACGTTCCTCTTACAAGAATTCTCTTAGTCTGATCCCCCTGCCTATACTTCCTGTCTAATCAGAGTTTTATTAAACCAATACAAGTAACAAATCTTTACAGGGTATAAGAGCACTATCCCACAGCACTTCCCCTTTTTTCTTTTCAAAATAAGAACTCTGAATATGATCTCCTTTATTTAGCTTTTTTCTTGACCATTATCTCTAACAACTTGTAACCAACACTCTGAAAAAGACAAACATCTGTAATCCATTTTTTAGAAATGTGGACAAAGTTTTCTAGGCTACTTCCTGCTGATTGGGGGTGATGATAATCTTACGAGGACCCAAAGAAAATCTAGGATTATGATCAAGTCCTGATTGAAGTATTCTTTGAGGCTGGATTACTTCAGCCAGCTGTTTCTAGGCTGTTCTGGATGTAGAATTCAGAGGAAACTGCTCTGAAATGTTGGATCAGTTGGGCTATCTGCTCTTAGCAGAAAATTTTCAGGGGATCTTCCTTGATCAGACCTGATTTTTCTTTACCTGGAAAGAATCCATAGCCTCTCATTTTCTGTGGAAACAAAAACAAAACCTGTTCCCCAAAGTAACATATCTTCTGACTTAAATTTTGAATTCAACGCATTTTCAAAATACAAAGGTTGGAGTAATCCAACAACATGTATAATCAAATGCATTTTAGCAGCTTTTGTTCCTTCCTCAGCAGTCAAACAATTCAAAGACAACACAATAACATACAATATCCAGACTCTGTGTATTTTCCATCTCTATGTGGCTTTTTTATAACTTTAGGTTTTCCATGGTCACTTATAGGTTTAGTAATTTGCTGAAAGAACTCACAGAAAATAGTATAAGCCCTTATCTTCCCCAACAGTGTCTGGGGGAAATGAACACTTGCTGGAATCTTGCTTAGTATCTTTGAATCCCATAAGAATGTGAAACCAGCTTAGAAGCGTTTGACATAATCCAAGAAAAATAATATTCTAGAGTTGTGTAGTGAAGGAGTAACCTCGCCAAACCAGATGCCTATTCTCTGGTAGGAATTAAACTCAACTGTGAGAAGTGACATTTGCAACTTTGCGAGTGGTTGCAACATGCAGTTTCTGGGTATGCTGCCCTCTTCAGGTGGAGTCATGTGCATCCTCATGCTTCTGGCTATAAAAGGGGACAGTGATCACAGAAAAGGAAGCTCACTGTGCCTTTTGTGCCTGGGCCTTATCTTTGCACGGCTAAGCTTCTGCCCAGTCCCTCTTAGAAGTCAGATGGATGCCTTCTTTTTGGTTCTTCTTCCTGGAGATCTAAACTGACACAATGTGGATCAGAACCTTTGTCAAAGGCTTAAAGCAGGCATTCCTATCAGTCTAGAATTTCTAAAGACCTAGAGATTACTTCTTAGAGCAGAGGGATAATGGATAGGGTCCTTGCTGGGAAAGGTTGACTCTCCATAACACAATGACAAAATATGATTTATCTTAGCTTCTACTAAACACTTTTGAGCTGATGCTAAACTCTCCTGGAATCAGGAGACACTAATCACTGTGGAAGGCAATTTCTATCCCATCCTTGGAGATTATTTTTCTCTAAAGAGTTTCAACTGACAAGCGTTCAGGATAATAGTGATTCATAGCTTTTTCCTCTCAGAGCACCCTAGTTTTGGGCCAGATTATTTGGTGTTGTCACATTAGTATTTGGAAAAGGACTGTGTTTCCATAGATAAAATATTTCTGGAGGGTAACTATTCTTGTGCAGTATGGCTTATACCACCCCTCTCATATTAACATGCTTTTAAAGAGAGAAATAGCAAGCTTCCAGTATGTTTCAGCTACTATTTGCTCAGTCCTTTAAAATTTACCTAATAGCTGCTATTTGTGCACAAAACATTATTATGATTTGAGGTAATTTTATATTATTTGGGGATGGTCTATTTTAAATCTTCTTAGAGACGTATTTCTAAGACCTATGGTAGCAGAATGCAGGTATTATTATGTGTACCAAACAAAGGAAATGAATTCCTGCAGACTGGGAATGACACCTTGGCACAGGCTGACAAGCCCTGCCTCTAGACAGCATGAGGGCTCATGGCATCGCTTCTCAGAAACACAGCCTCCAAAGACAGAAGTACAATCAGCAGGCTCTAACTGAGGTAGCTTTGTGTTCAGGCCTTGTATTAGGTACCTGGCCTTACCGAGTTCAGAAACCAATTCATTAATTCATAGACTCTCTTGAATTGACAGAATGTTTTCCTACAAGTAAATGCTGAGGCCTTAAGAAATTATACTATTTTGCTATTCACTTGCTTCATAAATATTATTTGGGGGAGTGGTTTGAGACAGGGTTTTTCTGTGTGGCCCTGGCTATTCTGGAACTCACTCTGTAAACCGGGCTGACCTCTAACTCAGAGATCCACCTGTCTCTGCCTCCTGAGTGGTGGGGTTTAAGACATGCATTACCTCTGCCCAGCCCACTTGCTTCATTCTTCTCTTCAAGCCCCACTGATTCATTTGCTTTTGGGGACAGGCTTTCATATGTGTTAAATAGCTCAGACTGACCAGGACATCATTGTGTAGCACAGCGAGTCTTGATGGCCAGCCTCTGCCTCTGCTTCTCAACTGTTATGATTATAGATGCTCATCACCATGCCCGACTACTCCCCACTGGTAAAGGGGAACTTCACGATTGGACAGGGAAACCACCCTCAGTCTGTATGACTCAGCATCCTCTATCCAGGTGGGAGAAAACTGAAGTGTGTTAAGAAGCATGCATTCCATGAAAGAATGATGTGCTGTATTCATGCGTTAAAAACCCATAGAATTGTAAAATAAGACAATTTTGGGAATACATCTACATTAAGAAAAACCCAACAGTGAAACATAATGACTGTATGAAAATATTAAGTAATAAGATCAACAGAGGGTCTGGTAGTTCTCTTGGTTTCTAAGAAGCAGGGACCTTTAAGAGATGTTTGAAGAGCCATGAAGTGGCAAAGCACAAGTGTGCCGTCATCACTGTGATAATTAAGGGGCCATTTAGAGAGAGAGAGAGAGAGAGAGAGAGAGAGAGAGAGAGAGATCGGCTTAAGGAAAATGCTAACCACAAAAGGGATTTTTGAGGGCCTTACAAATTGAATTTCTCCCACTTTATCTTCGCTTCCCCCCCAACAGTTAAGTAGAATTTTAAAAAAGGAATAAATCTTGGGCTGTTCTCACCCAGAGTCTTAGTGGTGAAGTCTAAAGACCTAATAGCAGGAGGAGTTCTGAGGGAGCACAGGAGGTTGAGGAAGGGAGGAGTCTAAAGAAGGGAGGATAGGACAATTGCCGACTCAAAGACGAAAACCTTTCATGAAAGAACAAAAAAGTTCAAGAAATGTCTACAATTTGCAGCAGGAAAGGAACACTGGGAAATCAGTCCTGAAGGTGAATGGAAGGACTGACATACATTTTAACATCAATTTGACCATTCTCGAATGCCAGAAATCATCAAACACAAATTTCATTTATTATGAAATATGTTTGTGATTGTGTTATTGTGTCTATTTATCTGTGTCCCATGATTTGTTTGAATTTATCAGGAAAATATATTGTATGTACTGTTACTTGTGTTTTGGAGGTAAGAAGATTGAAGAAGAAAAGATGCCAAATGCTGACCAAAGGTTGCATATTTAGCAAACATGCAAGCTTAGCATGTTTCCATTTAGCCATGTGAAGGGTCTATAGAGATGATCAAAGTTGACTTGTACCAAAGTCATTATATGAGTTTTCCAAACTCTCCTATAATACATTGTTCATTCTGTTAGTGGCATACCTGAATCTTGTGATACACCGCAGTTTCTTGCAGCTTCTTCTTCAGCTAATGTTTATATAAGCTCTGTGGCTTCCCAGAGCAAATGGAGAAGACTAGTTATCTGTGCTCTTTTCTTAATTGTCTTCCAGTCGAGAACCTGAGCTATTAGTGCGCAGAGTTCATTAGAGGGCGGAATTGGATTTGATTACCTTTTCTCTAAACAGTGATTGACTAGGACAGTCCATTTTCCTAACATTTATACAGCAGTAAAGTTTAATTACGTATTATTTTGACACAAGGCAGAACTAGATTGGCATAACATAGAGTGAAAATTTATAATGAAGCATAAATGTCTATTTCTAATTTCCTGCTAATTGTTTTCCTATTTTATTTATGACTTTGGAAACGTGCTTGAACAAATACAAAGAATTACATTTTCAGCATTAAATAATTTTGAAAAATTAATGAAGACACTTTTTTGATCATAATACAAAACAATATTCTGTACATTTTCTACAATATGTTGATTTTATGCTGCCATTGTAACGTCAGTGGTCAAATCATTCAATAGATAACACATGTTTCTTCTGATGGTCTTCTTTGAAATTGATTTTGTTTTTATATATATTATTAGGAGTAGATAGTATAACTTTTTCAGACTGCTAAGTATATTTTGTCATAGAGTTATATTTTCTCTCTTTCAAGCAAATGTCAGTGTTAGTTTGTTCCTTATAATAATTGCACAATTATAAATTAGTCATACTAGTCTAAGATAATTCTTGAATTATTAAATGTCTAACTTGAAAAAGTGTTCTCTATTAAAACAAGTTTGATTACATGGAAAAAGGAAGTCCTGAGGGAGGGAATATGTATATTTATGGGTAAAAGTCCAATGTTACCAGTATGTTTTGTATCTATTGTGTCTATATTTGGTAATGGCTAGTCAGGTAAATTTCTGACATAGTATTATTTGGATGGAGAGACCAATGTTAAAGAAATATAGACTAGAAAGCCGATATATATTTTTCTTAATATTTTCTTGCTAGATAATTTTTTATGTAAAATAAGTAAAACTACTAAATTATAAACCTGAAGATACAAATTCAACTCAAACCTGAGTAGTATATGACCATCGTGCTTCCAAATAGAATGCTTTCTTGGCATCACAGCAATAAGGCCTTTTGTGATGGTCAATAGGCCCAGACATAATTTTAACAAGGAACTAGGTTTATAGATCCAACAGTAAAAGCTATAGTTTATACAAGAAATAAAGGACTAACCAGTTTTATCCAAGTGTATGTGTGTGTCTACTTCACACAGCAGTGTAGTAAATATGCGATTAGAGCTTTAATTATGGCATAAGTCTGGAGGTATGTGTAATGTTGTATAAAATATTTTTGCAAGACAGCAAAAGGAATAATGGAGAGTAGCCTGAGAATTAACCAGATGAAACAATTCACAAGTAAATAACACCCTAGGATACTCAAACAGGGGGTGTTATTTCTATTTACTAATCTATCTTTTTAGGGATTGGCTAGAAAGATAACAAAATTCATGAGATCATTTCTTGACTTCCATTCTAATCCTTTTCGCTTATTCCAGGTTGTCCTCTGTGCTAATCAAGATGATAATTAATCATCTTCTTGATTAGAATAGTTTCTTTTTAATTGATTTTATTGAGCTATACATTTTTCTCTGCTCCCCTCCCTTCTCTCCCCTCCCCTTCAACCCTCTCACATGGTCCCTATGCTCCCAATTTTCCCAAGAGTTATTGTCTTTTTCTACTTTCTATGTAGATTATATCCACATATATCTCTCGTAGGGGGTCCCCATTGTTGTTTAGGTTCTCTGGGATTGTGAATTGTAGGCTGTTTTTTGAGGTAAATATAAAAATAACATGATTCATTATGGCTTTTCCAAACATCCTTTATGTGATTTGTCCCTCTTCCCACCCCATCAACATCCCCAACTAATTTTTTCCCAGTTCTTCCTTCATATCACTTCTATCTTGTTATTTTCATCTGTAGAGGTGCCTTACCCTCTTCCCACAATCCCTTTTTACATTTCTGGGTTTTTGTGTTTAATCCAGGTTATGTACTCATATCTGAAGATTTGGAACTATAAACCAGAAAAGAAAGAGAACATATGGTATTTGTCTTTCTGGATCTGAGTTACCTCACCGAATATAATATTTTTCTAGTTCTATCTAGTTACCTGAAAATATCATGATTTCACATATTTTAAACAGCAGAATAGCATTCCATAGTGTATATGTACTCTGTTTTGTCATTCATTTATTAGTTGAAGGATTTGTGTTGTTTCTATTTCCTTGCTGTTGTAAAAAGAACAGCAACGAACATGGCTGAGGTGTAGGATGTCAACTCCTTTGGGCATATCCTAACATATGGTACAGCTGGGTCATATGACAGAGTTAGTTTTTAGCTAGAAAGCCCAAATGTCTTTTAAAAGAACTTTAGAAATAGCTGGGCGGTGGTGGTGCAAGCCTTTAATCCCAGCACTCGGGAGACAGAGGCAGGCAGATTTCTGTGAGTTCAAAACCAGCCTTGTCTACAAGAGCTAGTTCCGGGACATGCTCCAAAGCTACAGAGAAAAATCCTGTCTCAAAAAACCAAAAAAAAACAACAAACAAGCAAACAAAACAAAACAAAAAAACTAACCAAACAACATAAAAAAGCAAAAAAAGGCAAAAAAAAAGAAAAACCTTTAAAAATAAATTATACTTGCTTTTTGCTTACTGTATTGATAGTTTGATTTTGTGGTTTTGTGTGAAGAGCTGAATTGCAGATTTGGCATCATTTCCTAAAGAATGTACTTTAGTATTGCTCTTAGTGGTAACTTGCTTATCTTCTGATTTGAAATGTTTCTAAGTGTGGGATTCAGCTCTAAGCACTTTAAGATACCATTTTATCTTGTTTTCTGGATTTGTTTCTGCTGCCAAGTCAAAGATCCTTTTGCGATTTTCCTCCAGTATGTGTTTATTATCTTTTTCCTTCTGGCTATTTTACTAAGAAAAATTTCTGTATTATTCATTGCCAGGAACTTGATTATCATGTGGTTTAAATGTCATTTGTGTTGTTCTGTTTTTCATGTTTGAGACTATCTTAAATTTGTGTTTATACTTAGGTTAAAAATTTGATTTTTTGGGTGCTTCAAACATCTTTATGTCCTGCTCTGTCGTTTTCTTCTTCTTCTGGAAATCTGATTATATTTTTGTTTGAGCGATAGTTATTGCTCAGATATGGGATGCAGTTAATTGTTAAACATTTATTCTTTGCCCTGTGTCAGTTGTTCAGCCCTAGAAGTTGCTAATCTCTTCTGTAAAATCTAAACATTACCAACTTTTGAAATACCGTTTTCTAATCCTAAATACCTTTAGTTATGATTTATTTGCAGAATTTACATTTGATCCTTTGATTCATATTTGCTTATTGAAATTCCTTCCTTGCCCATTCTGTTAATGTTTTGCTTAAAATCTTTGTGAACAGTCATATCTACTAATTGAACTACTCCTGTAATTTCTGCTTCTATTTTTTAAAAAAGAATATTTCTTTTATTTTTGTTATTATAGTATAATGAGGTCATTTCCACTTCACTTTCCTCACTTCAAAATTTTCCATATACTCCCTCTTGCTTTCTGCTCTTTTACAAATTCATAGATTTTTTTTTTTGCCCTTAGCTATTGTTATACATACACACACACACACATAACACACATATATACACACCCATACATATACTTACACACATGCACGTTATACACATATATAAATTTACATAATATATGCACTATATATACTTATACACACACATACACATTACTAAATATAGCCTGTTCAGTCTGCATGTTACTTTTATGTATGTTTTGTTTTAATCTATCAGCTCTGTCTCATTTGAGAAGGATTCTCTTCTGCTTGTTTCCTTCTGTAGAAAGACCTGCCAGGATTCTAGATTGGAAGAAGTTGGTGTTGTGAAGATCTAGATTTCGTTTTTCTGCCTGGCATGCTTTTAGTTTGCCGTCTGAAACCTGGTGCTTAGACTTTGTCCTCTTGGCACTGCAGCAATTTCAAGCCTTGCTCTTGGAAGTTAAAAGCAGATTCTGTTGAACTGGTCTGCTTCTCTGCTTTTGCCTTTCTGGGTATCATCTGCATGCTCTGAGGGTTCAAAGGAGCTTGCTTTGTCTGATCAGAACTTAATTGTCACACAGTTGAATGTCAGTTTCAGATATGGCATGGGGTGGCTGTTTTCCTCCTCAGGTAAAAATGCAGTGGGCTGTCATCAGGCTTTCCTTGTTAGCATTGCTTCCCTGACAGAGCTTTGCCAATGTCCTGTAACACCAGCTGCCTGACATCTGAAAATTTGTTTTATATTATATGCTTTATCAGTGTTGCAGTTGTGATGGCAGAAGGAATGAGCCAGCCTCAGTTTTTTTTTTATCTTCACCATGAATGAAATTAGTGATCTTATTAAAAATTGAATGAGATAGTAAAAATCGTTGCAAACATTGTAATGACTAACTGGCCATTTGTGGTAGGTTAGCAAATCAAAGTTTTGTTTATTAAAGTGTTCTTTAATGGTGCATTGTTTGTTTCATTCCTGTTAAGAGGTATTTCATAATCATTAGTTGTCCTGTTTTCTCAATATAGAAACATTTCGATTTTTACAGTGTCTGGTCTCTATGATATCTGTTTCTTTGACAACAAGGCTGTTGTGGAACGTATTTTATTGATGAGTAGGTGCCTTTTAGCAGTTTTTATGTGTGCTAATGGAATTTCTTGATAGTTATTAAACAATAGCCCATGCACTAAAAACAGAGAAAGGGGAGATGAAGTAGGAGACACACACACATACATACACACAAAGAGATGGGGGAGAGATGGAGGGTGGGAGGAAGGGAGGGAGAGAGCGCAATGTGAGGGGCTATTATTGATGAACAGATTTAGTCTTGCCTGCTGATCTTAACTTGCATCTCCTTATACCTGGTTGAACCAGCACATGGACTGTTTTATTTATAAACCAGATCTCTGAAATTTATAAAATTGTAAAGCTGTTAGTTAATGGCTTTGACAAAAAGCTTATTTATAAGAAGGAGTTTGGGTTAACCAAGGGGTATGGGGAGACTTTTGGGAAAGTTTTTAAAGACTGATGTTGAAAAATAGTTCTATCAGAAGGCCATAATCAACTCTCCTGCTTAATCAAGAACTTAAGCACATCCGATGTGCTAGAGGAGAGAACAATCTTAAATGTTTACTCTAGGTAAGAGTCTTTATTTTATGATTGAGCCAAAAAGCTTCTTAAGTTAAAAAAAAATAGAGATTAATACGATTTTAAAAATGGTGTATGAGGTAGGTTTAATGACTGAGTTAACTTGGAAACTAAAGGAATGAAGTTTTGATCTTATTATGTTGGCTTTGAAGTTTGACTGGTGGAGATTATGGAAGACGTACACCTGAAATTTCAAAGCCCTCTGCATATCATAATAGATAGATAAGGACATACCACAGAAAAACTTTTTCTAGCTTTTAAGTGTGCTTAAGTGATTCTTTAAAAAATGACTTGTTCTCTTTTTAAGATTAGTTTTTAACTCTTATGTGTTTGAGTTTTTACTTGAATGTATGTATGGGCACCACATGCATGCCTACTGCATACAGAGGCCAAACATGGGATTCAGATACCCAGGAACTAGAGTTACAGTGTCAGCTGCAATGTGAGTTCTAGGAACTTAAGCTGGGTCTTTTGCTGGAGTTGAAAGTGCTCTTGACTTCTAAGCCATTACTTCAGGTTCTCCCTTTAACAGATTTTTTTTTTTTTGGTTTTTCGAGACAGGGTTTCTCTGTGGCTTTGGAGCCTGTCCTGGAACTACCTCCGTAGACCAGGCTGCTCTCGAACTCACAGAGATCTGCCTGCCTCTGCCTCCCGAGTGCTGGGATTAAAGGCGTGCACCACCATCACCCGGCCCCTTTAACAGATTTTTTATATGAGTTTTCTGACACATTAGGGCAAAAGTAAAATCATAATTTTTAATCCTCCTGTATCCTGTGCTGTGTTGGTGGACCAGGTGTCCTGGGTGTTGGGAAGTAGGGATGGAGAGCTCTTTCTTATAGTGCTTGGAGATTTTAATAGTGAAAACACCCCACGACTAAATTCAAGGTAGCATATTTTAGCATGTGCTACCACCGTCCAACATATTCTTAGATTCCACAGAGAATACAGACTTTAAGAGTTTGAGATTATATCAATAAACATAAATTTTCTTTATTACATTTTACATTCATAAAGAAAATGTATATACATTTTATGTTAGTTTCCTTAGAAAGCCAAAATCTTTTTCTGTGAGTCTCTGCACTGTTATGGGAAGACTCAGCTAGTATAAGTGCTTGCTGTCAAGCCCTCTAAATTGAGTTCCTAATTCCTGGAACCCACGTGGTGGAAGAAGAAAACTGTTTTTTGCAAGTTGTCCTCTGATCTTCTAAATCGGCCATGAAAAGTTTCTATGCCTGTGTGCCTGCACACACACACACACACACACACGCGTGCGCGCATGGAAACACAGACGCACACAGATGCAGCACAACAAATTAAAACATTGTTACTGACTAAACATGATATGAACAAGGACTCCAACATACAGGCCAGGTGACTGAACCTTACATGGTTCCAGGTACCAGTGTAGTCTTCACTTTGACCAGGAGGCTAGCCTCAGATATCCAGACTTTACCCCAGTTGAAGCAGACTTGACTCTACTCACTTTTATCTGCATTGTTGTTTCATTTCATCAAATCAACGTGGGTTTTACTAAATCTAAGAATATTTTTATTTTCATATTGTCCCATATTTCTTTGGGGTTATTTAGGCTTCTCTTTTAAATGCTTATGTTTCTTATGGGATGGAAATAAGCATAATCTTTTAGTAATTATCATTATTGATAATGACTTAATAACTTGGAGTTACTGCATCAGAAACCTACTCAAAGTATCCCAGGAGCCTAAATGTGAATATTTCTAATATCTCAATTCATTTCTGTATTTTCCTATCCTCTACAGCGTGTGTTCCTTCTTAGAGCAGATAATGAAAACCTTTCTCTGACAGTCTGTGAACAAACAAAATGACTTTGTATTCCATACAGCAGTAGTAGAAGAAGATTAAAACATTTCATATTTTAAGAGGCACAGAATCAGAAAATCTTTTGGATGATGTACCATGCCATCTATGATAAAACAATGAGTATGACTGTCGATTATATTCAATTATGACAGCTCTGTCTCCACCGTTATGATAAATTTTATTTGGTAGTTTAGAAAAGGCTATTCATCATCCAGAATGATCGGCTTTAATAAATTCCAGTGTAGTTTGTTTTCTCCAAGGAATCACTTGCACATGAAATGCATTCCAGAATAGAGCTTAATATGCCATGAATGGCTTGAATATAAGTGACTCATTACTGGCTAAGTGACAATTAATTCATTTCAACATTCATCAGTTCACTTCAATTCTGGTTAGGCAAATTAAACACCTGAGGTGCACCTGCTTGAATGCATCTTGGGGCTGCATATAAACTCACCACAGAGGGACAGGGAAAGAACCTGTTTCTAGGGAAAAGCAGAACATACTGCAACATAGTAGATATTGAGTAAGAACTCACTGAACCAATGAAAAGTGTTTAAATCCTCACTACTGCTTTCTTTGTATAAAGTATAAATTTAGTATGGATATCGTCTTCAAATGTTACAAGCAACTATTAAAAATTTCAGAGCCCTTCTCTATAGTCCCACACCTTAAAGTCCCACACAAGGTTACCTAAGATGTGACCTCAGATGTGCTGTGGAACAATCCCTATGCACTGTAAATATGTATTACTCTCATTGGTTAATAAAGAGTTAACTTGTCTATAGCTGGGCAGGAAGAGATTGGATAGGAGAGCCAGACTAGGAGGACCCTGTGAAGAAGAAAAGTGGAATCAGAAGAGATGCCATAAGATGCAGATGGAGCAGGATGGGAAGTTCATAAATGAGGTAAATAAGCCTCAAGATCAGCATATAAATTAATAGATATGGCTAATTGAAGTTTTAAAAGCTAACTAAAAAACAAGCCCAAGCTATTGGCTTATCATTTATACTTAATATTAAATCTCTGTAGTTATTTGGGAACTGGCTAGTGGGGAAAAAAAAGCCCACCTATGTATGGTGTCCAACAAGGGGAGACATAGATTTACATAAAACCCGAGAAAACTTGTAAAAAAGATTTTAAAACCACACAAAACAGAGTCAAATCTTGTTGTAAAGAGGTTGCTAGTTAGTTCCTGGCTGCTTAGCCCCGAAATAATCATACAGAAACTACATTATTTAAAACACTGCTTGGCCCATTAGCTCTAGCTTCTCATTGGCTAACTCTTATATCATAATTTCACCCATTTCTAGTAATCTGTGTATTCCCATGTGGCTGTGGTTTACCTGCTAAAGTTCTGGTGTCTGTCTCCTGTGAGGCTACATGACTTCTCTCTAACTCCTTCTTCTTTATTTTTTTAATGATGAGTTCTACATTTTTCTCTGTTCCCCTCACAGCCTCTCCTTTCCCCTTCCACCCTTTCCCAAACTCCTTTTTCTTTCTCCCAGCATTCAGTTTAGATTTTCCCACCTACCTAAGTTCTGCCCTGCTATAGGTCCAAAACAGTTTCTTTATTCATTAATGGTAATCACAGCTTACAGAAGGGAATCCCACATCAAAATCTAGTTCTTGATTATTGCCTTTTCTTGAGAAGGCTCAATGGTAAACACAGGTATAGCTCTTTCAAAGAGTCCTGCTGCTGAACACTTAAATGGGGTTCATGAGCAGCAGGTGGCATGCTACTTGGTGATTGTGTGGACCCAACAACTTCCCAGAGTGGGGTGGTAAACATGGCTCCCACAGGCACCTTCACTATGAAGTTAAGCTCTCAGGGAACCAAGTGGGAAGGAGTCAGCCAACTATGCTATGCTCCAATGCATGCAATGACCTAAGCCATGCTGGCAACTCACATAGCAGTTTAAGATTCATCTCATGAGATCAAAGAATTCAGGTGGTCAGTAAAGATAGATACAGAGAGAAAAAATCCTCTAAGCAGGTTACAGGGCATTTAAAAATATACTTAGGCTTGGGAAAGAGAAAAGAAAAGATATATTTATATATATATATATATATACACTCTCATATAACAGAAAGTAGTTTAAAAATAATAATAAAGTCTATAAAAAGGAATAAAATAATAAAAAATTTAATAAGTCACACAAAGATGGGAAATACAGAGAGTCTGGATTCTGTAGGTTATTTTGTTGTCTTTGAAGTTTATGATTGTTGATGAATAAGCGACAGTTCACAAAACCCTTTGGATTATGAAGGCTGCTGAATTAAACCAACATATATTTTTAAAAATATCTTGACTTCAAAATGGAAGTCTAAAAGTGTACTGTTTGGGGGGCAAAGTTATGCTTTTATTTCCACAGGAAATGTGAATCTATGGATTCATCCTAGGTCAATATGGATCAGGTTTGATAAGGAAGACCCCTCTGAAACCCGAGACATAAAGAAATAAATCTAGCAAACTACAAAACATGTAGCATATATTTTACCTGTTCAAATGTAAAACAAAAAAATAATCTTTGGCTAACAGGTGTATAATGTACAGTCTGTACTTCTAGTAATACATATATGTACATTATCTTTGAAAGTTTATGTACTTTTCATAGCAAGAGGACCAGACACAAATGAAAATAGATAGCCCAGGTGATCCACTATCTCAAAATGCATTTGTTTTAGTTTCCTCAGAAGACTGCTTCCAAAACAGCTTCAAAGATGCTGACTGAGATATTTCATCCTGCAAACTCCTCCAACAAAGATATTTATTGTTTTGACCACTATCCTAAATTTTCTTGGGGTTTCTCAAAGATGCTAGCACCCTCAGACAATAGAAAGCAGTCTAGAAAAACAACACCCACATTCTCAAAATATTGGTTATGAATGTTTGTCATTCACTTTAAAGGGGATTGGTCATAAGTTGTTATTAGTCACACTGAAGAAAGAAAAGCTAAAAAGGAGTTAAATTTAAAGAACTCTTTCTAAATGATTGTCTTAGTTAGGGCTTTGATTACTTTGATAAAATAATATATTGGGGTCTATCCTGCACCTGAGGCTATATCCTCACCACTGGCCTCTCATGGCTTCTCATGGCCTCTCACAGTTTCAAGCATCAGCTTCTCTTCATGACCACTTTATGTCTTCAAATCTAGTACCATCTGAGATTTGAAGTTCAGCTGCCACCAGAAGGTACAGCATTGGCTCGCTGTGGACCAAAGATTCTCAGGCAGATCCTTGAGAAACACTTCCCAAGATTTCACCTCATTGATGCTTTGCTTCTTAATTACAGCTGACCAGGGTGGATTGTCCCAGTGAATCAAAAAATATGCTTTAGTGGTTCTGGTATCTTGTTAATAACATCCCATTCTTTAGCCCACACCTGATGAGAACTACAGACTCTTAATTCAAAATATGGAACAGGCTCCAATAGAATCTATAGTGAACTCCCAAACTTCCCTCTGAAGCATCACAAGCCAGTGCTCTATCATCTTTGTTTCTTTTAACATTCATATCTGCCAACCTCTCATATAAAAGCCCACTGAGCTCTGAGTACTCAAAGCCTTTTTCAGGACAAAGTACAGATGCTGCCACACACGATCAGGTTTGCCACAGCAAAACTGCATGGTTGAATTTCTAGGTAGACTATTTACTAGAGAACAGTCTAAGACAGGATATAAAAGAAGGGATAAGATCAATCACTTATTTTTGTGAATGTATCACAATATCAGTTATTTCAGTCTGAGAGACAACATTTCACAGCTAAAGAATAAGTAACTCCAAAGATGAGAGATTTCTCATGGTGCTTGAATTCTTACTTGCCATATGATCTGAAATCATACACAGTCTGCAAAGGCCTCTACTGTCTGAGCTTGCATATCCAGACATTGTAAGCTTATCATGGACGGTTGCTTTCAATTTTAGTTTTTAAGCCTCTTTACCTTTCTGCTTCTTAAAGTGTGCCTTATCATATTGAAGTACTTGCCCTAATGTGGCAGGTGCCACAGTAAAGATGACCAGGGAAAAGGGGGAGGAGAGTTATCATTAAAAGCAATAATTGTTGAAATAGGATTCCTGATGAGTATTGAGTAGATTGTATTTCCTATCTCTGGAGACTGGGCTGGTTTTGTGTTGTTAAGCAGGGAATGTTTCAGAACACAGGTCTCCAAAGGCCATGGAACACCTTCTTGTCCTCTTTGATGCTGCCCTGACAGTCATTCTATCTAATTGAAAATGAAGGTTTCCTGGAGAACTGAAGAACCCAGCCAAACTTAAGCACTAATTGTCAGATATCAGAGAGAGAGACAGATTTGGGGCTTTGATGTAACTCAGTGCAGCTGTGTGAGTGGCTCCAGAAAGAACAGAGGAGCCGCCCAGATAATTAATGTGAGGAAAAAATAAATATTGTCATTTTAAGCTCATATTTGTTACATGACTAAAGATAGTTGATAGTTATTATGTGTGTTATGTTTATTTAGTTTCTTTTGGCAAGTTAAACATGTATTATAATTTGTACATTAAAAATTTCATGCACATTACAATTTTTTTTATCATATCCACTTTCCATCCGCCAAATTCTCCCAAACCATCCCATCACGGATCTCTCCTAACTCCTCCTCATTTCCTTCTCCCCCTTTTCTTTTTTTTCCCCCTTTTCTTTTTTATTGCTCATTGAATCCAATTTATGTTGCTCATATGCAAATAGGTGTAGGTCTAGCCACTGAACCATTGGAAATCTAAAAAGGGCTATATTTCTGAAAGAAAATTTACTCTCCTTCCCTAAGCAGCCATCAGTCAGCAGTAGTGCCTTGTGGGCCCCTCCCCATCCAGTTGGAGTGTTGACTGTCTCAATATTTTGTAGGTCCTGTGCATGCAACCACAGCTTCTATGAGTTCATCAGCATAGTGACAGGCTCTATCATGTCTAAAAGACATTTCTCAGCAATTCTACTTGACACATTGGCTCTTCCACCCCTTCTTTCAAATTATAGGCTATACTTGAATCTAACTTGTCCAGTTTTGTCAAACATTGAAGTTTCAGAATCTTTAACTTGTATTTCTGGAGTTATATTAATTTGACCATTCTCTCCATGGGGTGATTAGTGAATATCACGCATGTGTTAGGAAGCAATGAGATGAGATTTCGAGGTCAGTTGAGACCAGAACACAATGTTCAAGGTTAGTGTGCTTTAACAAAAGAAAAGAAAAGAAAAGAAAAGAAAAGAAAAGAAATGAACAGCATCATATCTAGAGAAGGTAAACACTGCTGCAGTTAATTAAATGTGCAAATAAAACTGATTTGCAACACAAATATTTCTGTTGCTGCATACCCTTGTTTTAGAAAGCATACAAGTGACTGGAGTGCACAGCCGAGAGGTTCCTATACAATCCTGAATACTTGACTTTTATCTCTAGCCTAGCGTGTCAATGGAGAGCTTTAGGCATGGCCAGATATAAGCTTTAGGTAGGCTGTGCTGGTGGCTGTGTGGCGGGTAATCTATTTGGAGGAGGAATGAATAAATAAGAAGGGGAACTGGGAGTCTAAGATATAACAGGAATAATACCGGAGTTTTTCAGGGCTGGGGAGATGGCTTAGCAGTTAAGAGGATCAGCTGCTCCTCCAAAGGACCAGGGTTCAATGCTCGGTACTCACGTGGCAGCTCATAACTGTGTGTACGTTCATCTCTAGAGAATCCTACACCGCCACACAGAAATACATGCGGGCAAAACTCCAATGCATATGAAATAAAAATAAGTTTAAAAAATGGTAAAAAGCAGAAGTTTTCTTGTAACAGGGCTTTGGTAGGTTAGTGACAAAGAATTTTAGATGAGTCAGGAGCACACATCAGAGAAACAATGATGTTAACTGGAGGTAAATGCTGGGGGCCTTGTTGGCTGAAGGTTGCAGCCTACTAAAATCTTGAAGCTTTCTCTGAGCTCGGCAACATGGAGGACTCCCTCCCCATGGCAGAAGGCACCCATTTCTCTACCTGATCTTATTTGGGGACTGTCTTTAGGCCTGGATGCTTGAATTATCTTTAGTATTTTCCTTGACAGAGTTCCCTCCAGAAACTTTCCTTCTACTGCCAATGTGGTAATTAGACGTTGTGCTATGAACAGTACAAGACAGTGCTTCCACAGGTGATAACTAAGACTTGTACTAGGAGCCTTGTGATAGGAGTGTGCAGTTTAATGCAAATTAAGCGATTCCCCCGCTACTGCCCCCAGCATCCCCTGTACTCTGAAGTAAAGCTGATCTGCTTCGCTGAAGCACACTCCTGGAAGGCTATTTCCATTGTGCTCACAGGCTCTGCAAAGCTCTCTGTTGCTGTTTCTGCCCCTTTGGCCTTGTGAACTGGTGGTCAATGAACCATGAGGAAGAAAGGGAACCTCGCAGGTGGAAAAGGAGATTGATTAAACAGTTCTTTTAGAGACCCTTGGAGATTTCCTATGGAGGTAACATTGAGGGAGATTAGACCTTTAGATCTCTTGCACGTGAATGTGTGACCATTTTTAGAAATAAGTGATATAGAATAAGCATGCCTTTGTGTTAGGGACTCTACTCATCTAGTGTCTCACGTGCCAATAGCAGGCCACTTGCAGGTCACTCAGCTCTGAAGAGCTGGATGAGTCTAACGCTGGGAACGAATGTGAGCCTTATCAGCATGTCCTGGAAAGCAAGATGATACATAGAAAAAATAGTAACAAAAGGAATTTGTAAAATCTTAGAAGTAGCAAAGTGAAACAAAGACCTTATGGTGATAGAGAAAGGAGGCTGGTACCTATTGCTACCTGAGATCAAGGGAGAGGATGCTTTCTTGGAAGCTGGGGTGCATAGTATAGAGAGTAAAGGATCAAGATCCTCTGTTAGACTCAGCAGTTAGGAGGTCACTTTTAAACACGTCAATGGAGAGGTGTAGCGGGAACCAGAGGCCAGGAGCATGTGAAATAGTAGAAAGAGAAAAACCTAGTCTTTCAGAAGTTTAAAAACTGTTGAGCAACTGTTTTGCTATGAGAGTCAGGGAAACTTCTGGATTCTGGATGAGTTTGTTTTAAATGGGAGATATTACAGAAAATTTACAACCTTGGGAGGCAGTACCAGTGGTGCAGGGCCACACCATGAAAAAGCGCAGTGTAGGTGTGGTGTGTGCGTCCCTGCAAACATCATGGCAGGCAGAGAAATGAACTAGGAAAGGGTGAGAATGAAAACTCAGTCCAGCCTGACTTAGTCTAGATAAAACTTTTATAGAGTTGGATGCCAGATCATTTATTGTCAGCGTAGTTATACACAATAGAATTTGAAAAAAAAATTTCAGGCAACAATCATTTCCATTCTACACATAAAAGCTTAAGGTATGACTGCATAGAAGTACCTTTGCAGAGTATATGTGAGCATGAACATAGGTTCTGCAGTTTAAAGGCCTAGAATCTAGTGTGGTCTCTGACTGAGCTAACACAAAGGTCAGCAGGCTATAGAGTGCATGTGCCATCTCCCCTAAGGATGGGTTCTATTAACTGGGAGCTAAAAAATAGTCTGCCATAAAAAGGTGAGACAGTCCGTCTGGGTTCCTGCTTTATTGGAAGAGTCTGTCAGACATTTTGCAGGACACAGAAGAAAGTGACTGCCAATAGAGGTGAAACGGTCTTTGAAGTTTCCTGCTTTATGGAAAAGTCTGCTGGATAATATGGGCCTGTGGGCTGAAGATGGATGCCCCAGTGTTATAGAAGAACTTTGGGTGACTGTCCAGGCAGTGAGATGTCTCTGTAAATTCTAGAGTTTTGGAAGTTGCTTATAATGTACTTCTTGTTTACTTAGGTAATATTATATCCTTCTGGAGTCTTTGATGGAGTTGAAGAATAGTTATAATTATAGCTTTCCTTGGTTATGATAAAAGATAAAGTAGATATAAATATTGTACCTATAATCCTTGCTTGATACCTTTTTTTTGTTATATGCAATTTTACTATGTTAAAGTTAAAGCCTTACTTTTATATTTGGACAGAAAAGGAGAGATGATATGGGATTCCCCTCTGTATGCTGTGATTATGTTTTATTATCATTGATTAATAAAGAAGCTTCTTTGGCTTGTGGAAGGGCAGAATAGAGCTAGGCAGGGAAAACTAAACTGAATGTTGGGAGAAAGAAGGCAGAGTCAGTGAGAAGCCATGTAGCCACCACTGGAGGAGACAGATGCTGGAAACTTGCTGGCAGGCCGTGATCTTTTGGTGATGCACAATTTAACAGAAATGGGTTGATTTAATATGAAAGAGCTAGTCTGAAATACACTTAAGCTATTGGCCAAACAGTATTGCAATTAATACAGATTTCTGTGTAATTATTTCAGGAATCTGGGTGGCTGACAATGAGCCTCCGCCAATAGATAAGGATCTAGGGAAAGAGAGTCTGGTATAAACATTTTCTGGGATTTGGGTGAGGTCTGGCTCTACAGAGAGCAAAAGGTTGCCAGGTTGTTAACAACATCCACTCCCAGTCTTTTGGATGAAATGCAGGCATTTTATTTTCTCCATTGAGGAGACACCCCTGAGTGCTTAAAATCCCTGGTTTCTCTAATGCTTTGTAGGCGCAAAGACACTAACCTTGAACATTCTGCTTTGATGTCAACTGCCTCCAGATTTTCACATCATTGCTCCTTAATACCTGCACGATATTCAAGAATCACTTTGTTCAGTGAATGATCAAATTAATATAACATAAAACGACAGGGACTAAAAATAGCATTAATCCCTGTCACTTTCCAAAGGGGGTGGCCAAATGCTATTGACTCTTGCCCTTGAGGTGTTACTTCTGCTCATTGCTATTGGCCTGCCATGTGTCTGGTCCCCACTCCCTCTTGCTTGTATGCTAAGGATTAAAAACAGAAAATAAGGAGCCATGGTAAGAAGAACAAAAGGATATAATGCTTTTTAGGGGCAGCAATACATGTATTGAGACCGGAGCAATCAGTGCCCCCCTCTATAAATATGACATGTAGGTTAATGAATAATTCCATATTTTTATTTGTTTATTTTAGAAATAGGGCAAAATGAACAATCCATGAGTTGTCCTTTTAGTCTTATGTGCCTTCTCTAACAGAGGGAGGTGATGTTACTGAATTCAGGTGTTCAGAGAACTTCCAAGACAATTTGCTATTTGCGTTTGATTGCTAAAGAGGAGGGCTTGTTTGTTCTTCTCCTTCTTTCAGAGTTTCTTCCAGGAAAAGCAGGGCATTGGTGACAGCTGCCTTGATTTGGGTTGGCAGAATGTCAGACCACAATGATCAGGAAGGTTGGCACTTGTAGGAGTCAGTGCTACACGGGCAGATCCCTGAGGTATTTAGTTCTCTGTGTTTGTGATTTTGGTTTATAAAGGAGATTTTAGACCAGTATAGAAACATATATCTGAAATTCATGTACTTTAGAATCTGCTGTAGGAAAATTTTGGATTTGAGGTTAGTCTGGGCTATATAGAGAGAGGCTGTCTCAAAGGGGACAGGAGATATTTAAAGGTTGTATTTTTTTTTTACAAAAGATTAATATATATTTCAAGTATTTTGAAACTGCATTGCTGGAAGCAAATGTTTTGTGATTATCATGCCTTGTGGCTCCTGAGAAAACAATTTCATTCTCTTTGATACTTCTGCTTTGACCTATTTATTTTTAGATTAATATTACTGCAAATGTTTCCTCTCTCCTTTCCTTCTAATTCTTTTTTTACCTCTGTCATTTCCTTTCTTTTTTCAAATAGTGTCAAATCCATAGATGATTTCATGCCTATTTCTGCTTTAAGTGAAACTTGCACAAACAACATGTTAATAGACTTTTTTATTTTTTTAATTATAATATTATTTAAATGGGTAATATTAGTGGTGAGGGTAGACATTTCTTTTTTCAGTAGGGTCACCTGGAGTTCTAGCAGTATGGTTAAGGCAAGGCTGTGTTTGGAGATTGGAATCTAGGGTGGATCCCAACTCTGTTCCTGTTATCTTTGTAAAATTTGAGGTATTACCCACCTACCCAGTCTCAGTTTTCTATATGCAGTATGGAAGTGACAGAGGTTCTGCTATGTTGATTAAATGCCCCCCAACAGAGGGCCTGAAAATAGGACCTTTCCATTTAGTGTTTTAAGCCTAGTTAAGTACCTTAACCTAGGTTTCTGTTAAACAGGATCTAGATATTTGATTTATTCTCCCATTATATGTACCATTAGAATGACAGAAGAATTATAATTATATTGTTAAGGAAATGATTTTCTATAGTTTACTATTTAAAGATATGAGTTGATTGGTGGAAGCAAATGAACTGATTCTTTGTTTATTATATGGTTCACTGTACTGAGAACAGTATAATCAACGTTTCTGCTAATCATCAAACAAGTTTTACAGTTTTTTATCTATTCTCTTATGAAGTCATTTAAAGCACTTAGATTTCACATGCAACCTGGTGTGGGACAATTGTCTGTATTCTGTCAATCATATTTTAAATAAATGCTGATTGGCCAGGCAGGAAATATAGGCAGGAAAACCAGACAGGAAGTAGAAATGATGTAATGAGAACAGGAGAATTATGGGAAGGAGGAAGTTGATTCCTCTCAATCCTGCCCAGACCACCAAAGCAGCAGGATGTGATCTGCCCCACTGAAAAAAGGTACTGAGTCACATGGCTAACATAGATCAGAAAAATGGGTTAATCAAGATGTGAGAGTTAGCCAGTGAGAGGCTAGAGCTAATGGGCCAATCAGCTTATAATTTATGGAGACCTATGTATGATTTTCTTTGGAGCTAAATAGTTGTGGGGTACTGGGAGGGACAAAAACCCCAACAACAAGGAATCCCCCGTTCGTTGTTACAGCAACCAGTGTACAGACCAAACAACTTGCACCATCACACCAAACACAAGTATCTCTATGAGAGATGCTATAAGAATTTCAAGAATAAATTCATAGGAGTCAGCAGATGAACAAATAACTAATTTATCATTTTCAAACATATATGAATTTAACTCCATTAAAAATGTCTGGATTCTGATTTAGAAAACACAGACATGGCTGTAAATCAGTCTGTTTACTCTTGATCAGAATGGTGGTTTGAACTTGGGAAAGCAAGCCTAGAGCAAAATGAGGATTTCTAGAAGAAAAGTCTTCACTCCAACAGGCTAGCTTTGCTTGCACTGTTTGTGAAACCTCCTGTTTGAGCTGAATTAAAAGCCACCCACACTGAATTCAGTGATTAGAGGAGGAAAAAGAAGGGAGAACAAGAGAGGGAGGATAGAAATTTATAGTTTGTCTTTTCAAGGGAAGTTGCTAGAAGACAATGGTTTCCTCGTCAGTTAAGAGCAGCACAGGCTTGCTGTTGAAATGGGTTCTTTTTGGGCAAGTGTAACAAATATCTTTAATCCTTGAAGCTGACATTATCTTAGCCATAGATTGTTGGCATTTGGTATTTGAGCTTCCTTAATTTTTTCGAAAGCTTGTCACCAGAGGATGACATGTAGAATTCCTAATGATTTATCCAGTCTCACAGTCCCTTGTACCTGTAAACCAAAGTAAAGAGAAATATGATAAGTTAATAATTCTATATTCATGGAAATCATTGCTTATGAATTGATTTAAAGCAATTAAAAGTAGAAAATTTTAAATGACAAAGGTACATGGTTTTTCAAAATGTTTTTTAAATATCATAACACCTATCTGTAAGAGGATGAGGAGTTCTGAGGAGGAAAGAGGAATAATGGGGAGGAAGGTTTAAGTGGAGAGAGGGTTGGAGGAGTAGGCAGAGGAGGGGTTAGGAAGTGATAATTCACTCTGTGAGTCTTCTGTGGTTCACTTAACTGCTTGATTTTACATATGTGAACAGTTTCCATGAAAGTTGATCTCCTGGATCTAAATGCCAAAAGTTTAGAATTCACTCATTCTGCACAGTGTATTTCAGTGACTACCTCACTGAAGAAAACGTGAACCTGAAAGACAGCTGGAGAATACAAGGATCATGATGTTACAAGGCTTGTCAATCATCTTCCTCACACAAGCCTTAATGAAACACAGCCTAAGAGAAATGAACTGCATCTACATGATTGCATATTTGAAAAATTAATCAAAAATGTAATTACCAAGGAGCTTATTAGTTAAATCCCACTTCATTTTTCCTGAGTGTTTGTGTTTATGGAAGACAAGCAGTAGATAACCCTACCTCATAGATCAGGTATAAAAGTGACAGTAGAAGCAAAAGCTTTTTCCCATTCTCTTGTTAGTTGGTGGGTTTGTTTGTTTGCTTGCTTCTTTTTTTGGTTCTTGTTTTTGATACAGCATCTTGGTAAGTTGTCCACGCTGCTCTTCAATCCCTGGGCTTTTCAGTAGTTCTGTCTTCTAGAAATGAGAAGACTTGGTCTGCAAAACCCCTGATATCTCTATAAAGGTGTTTAGTGGTCTGATTTGTTCATTATCAACAAATAAATCTCTCTCGTTGGTTTCTGTTCCCTTAGCTGCCCCAAAGGAAGTTCTGCTGAGTATCATTTTTGACTTCATTTTATTGAAGTTAGCCCATCAGAGTTGCCTGCTATAAAGGATTCACTTTTAACACATACTCAGAATTCAGCTCCCTCATCATCTTTAACTTCATCTCCTATGTCCACAGCACTTCCCCTCCCATTTGGGTAATAATCATAGACACTTAATTGATATTGGTTTCATCCTGATCGCCTTGGTGTCTAATTCCAACAGTATAGTCAGGAGGGTGGTTGACATTTTTACTATATGCATATTTCTGCTGGGATGTTCTAAAGTCTCCCCTCTCTTCCTTGATGGAAAGGTATACACTGAAAGCTCATGAGGGCTGAACCTGACCCTCATTTTCCTCTGTCCTTCAGACTCAGGCTCCAGGTCCCAGTTAATTCTTCCTTCCATGAAGTCAGTCTCTTCTCTCTTCTTTCAGACTATCTTGTGAATTCAGGCTTAATCCACAGCCACATAGGTTGCGCTAGCACACCAAAATTTATGAATTCAAATCACTAAGATCTAAAAAATACTTCTCTTTCTCTGATAAAATACTGGTTGACACAGAGCTTTAACAGAAAACGTGTTTCTTTTATTTTTGCATCTTCGTGGCACTTAGGATGCTGTCTGGATTTACTGACTGCTGGGGAGTGTCTATGGAGAGAATGTGGGAAGACAAGAAGAGACATGGAACAAATGATGGCTAGTATTCTAGGCACAACTGACTTTAGTTAGTTGGACCACTGTGAATCAATTTGCATCTTAAATACTCCTTTTGTAATGCTAGGAATCAATTACATAATTTCAACAGAATAAAAGTTATTATTTTTCTTTTTTTCTTTAGACTGTCATAGAAAGTTTGCTGCTTATGAACAAAAGCAATTTCCTAAAATGTGCATTTTTTTCCCTCTGGGCAGATGTTGGGCAGATGTTGGTATTACAGACACATGGGGATTTGTAGGAAAAACACTCTTCTAATTACTCAAAGCAGCCAACACTGTGTTGTGTAACTTATGATGGAATTTAAAATCTCACAGTCTAAAACACTCTCATTATGGCACCGTAACATTTTGCTCTCCCTTTGATCTCTGTTAGGGCCTGATAATAAGGTTTTGAGCCTTCTCTGCTCACAGAGGCCTGACAGAATATTTTACTCCCTTTCCTTGTTATTGTTTAAAATGCATTTTGGCAGACACAATCTTCTTCAAATGCTGCTTTCCTTTAACGTAATGGATTTCTTCCCTGTTGCAAGTCCCTAAAAATATCAATAAGGAGAGAATTGGTATCAAAAAATGGATTGCCATCTTTGGAAGAATGTGTAAATGGAAGGATAGCACCTGAGGCAGAGGCATTTCCCTGTGTGAGTACCAAGAGTTCACCACTGCCAACCTGCAATTCTGTATTCTAGCTGCCCCTGTACTCCAAAACAGGACTCATGGGTTCCTCAAAGACTTCAGATTCAGTAGGCAGGAATGGGAATTCCTGGTGTGATTTATCATCTATTTTGCAAGAATCAGACAAGTGCAGTAACTCAGGCAAGGATTCAGAGTAAGCTTTCTTTGAAGTTGGAACTCCCACAGGCAAGTCACAGTGGCTGCAGATCTCTAGGGAGCCTGGTAACTTTCCTTTTGGCTTCAAGGAGCCAAGAGTCAGAGCACAGCCGGAAGGGAGAAGGCATTGAAGCTGTTCAGCAATAATACTTCGCTGCAAGTCTTCCTTATACTCCAACAGGCTTCGATCAGGAGCTCTCAAGTCATCTCCAGGAAATCTTGAAACACACTCTCCTGCCTCAGGTGGGGATTAGGCAGCCAGTTAATTCTGGGATAGATCTGTGATATCTGTACTAATTTATAGTAGGACTGTCCTGATATGGTCCCTACCCCTCAAATCTTAAAAACTGCTTTTTTTCATTTCTTATGAACTCTCATTCTTTCTTTTCTTTTTGAAAAGCTCACAAACATTTAAAAAAAATCTTCTTTCCCAGTACTTGGGGCCTAACTTTCTAAGATTTGTCCTTTTTAAGTCTTTCTATGCCAAAGAGCAAATAACATGACCATGCCTGGTTGATTTTAAAGCATCTACTTTGCAGTCCCTTAGATCTAATTTTTCTACTTAGTTTGGGCCGAAATTTCATTTTCTCTACCTGACTCTGATACGTTTCCTTCCCTCTTCATCTGGGGAGGCTGCATGCCAGTTTGTGGAGGGGCTACATGTGAATTGGTTCAGATCAGGTTACCAGCAAGCATCTTTAGTTTGAATATGTACATTACAAATTTTCGCTTACATCATCCCTGTACAAATATACCCCACGTATTTAGTGTCATACCTGTCTTTCTCTATTGAACATTTTCCTATCAGTGTCTAATACCAGAAAGAGGCAAAGACCCAAAAGTAGTTTTCCAAGGACCTCTGGATTAGTGGAAAAAGACTAGGTTGTGTATTAGGCTTATCATTGACTGTACTCTCAGCAAAATACTTGATTTCCCAGTTCTTTCATCTCTAGATTTGGAATAACAACAGTTATGTTTTCCATGTAGTATTATTTACATTACATACTTTCTTATCGAAAAGCATAGTTTGACAACAGTAAATACTATGCATTTTCTGACATACTTGAAGTGTTTCTGAGTTTCAAGGTGTTTTCCTTGTGAGAAAAATTATACTTTAAAATCTTTTCCTTCTTCCATTTTTTAAAAAATAATCACCTGTCTTTCTGCACAGGTTGGTATAGCATGAAGTAAGCCCATGTTACCAGCACTGAGTACAAATGTCTTGGGTTGCACTTTGTATAGTGAAATGCTTTCTGGTGCATCCCAATGCTTGTAATATAGCACAAGGAACGTCCTTCTTACAGCAAATGGTAATGGTAATGACCATGCTAGGAGGAGCAGCTATTTCCATGATCTAGAACTCTGAGATACATAGATCTACCTACAATCTGTCTTCGTATGTTAAAACTTCATATGTTCTTGATAATTACACATACCACACACACACACACACACACACACACACAAATGTGATTATTTCTCCCTGATTTTCTCTTTAACACATTTTCTTCCCAACTTTATGTCCTTTTCTTTTATAGTCCACTAAGGCCAATAACAATGTTTGAAAACTACCTAAAATGTCTATAATATATGTAAATATATAAATATATGTGTGTGTTTATATATGTATATCCATATATGTACATACACACATATATACTTACACATACACAGACACACACATACATATATAAAATGAAAATTTCTTATATGTGTTGGCAATGCTCATTTCAAAACCTATATATTTAAGCCATCTAACAAAACCCTAAAAACTAGGCATGAGAAACCCTTCTTGACTTATCAGTCAGTTTTGCCCAAGAGAATCCCAAACACTATAGACTATAGCTATCACCCTTGGTTGCCCCCAGAGATGGAATATGATTCCCTATTGCTGAAGACACTATGCACTTCAGACATGGGCCCAGAGAACATGAGCTGGATCTGACCTGAAGCCTCCTCCTTGAGGACTAGATTTAATTCTTCCAGATGCAATCATGCAAGCTACCAAAGGAGGGAAGCAGCCAATAGTCCTACACAGCTATATCTGTGACCACAAAAATGACCTGCATGGCAATATCATCAAGGGGCTTTACTATATTGGTTTATATAGTACAGGCTGGATACTTTTTTGTTGTTGTTTTTTTTTTTTTTTTTTTTTTGATTTTTCGAGACAGGGTTCCTCTGTAGCTTTGGTGCCTGTCCCAGAACTAGCTCTTGTAGACCAGGCTGGCCTCGAACTCCCAGAGATCTGCCTGCCTCTGCCTCCCGAGTGCTGGGATTAAAGGCATGCACCACCACCGCCTGGCCCAGGCTGGATACTTAAACATGGCTGGCTACATGGTAGAGAGGTAGAGAATCCATTAGCTGCTCAGTCAGAAGGGTGGATGCTTTAGCAATCACATCTAGTGCTGAAGTCCTAAGGGATTTCTGAAGTTATAAGTCTTCATGTTGAAAGACTGAAAAACTGGGTTTCATGTCAGTAACAGATGGTCTCCATATTGAAAACAACAGGGAAGATACACACACCCGCAAACACCCAAGACAGGCAAATGAAGAGTAGCATGCTGCCTCTCCCTCTGAACTCTTCAAATCTTGACCACTGTGGGAAGATGCTGCCCACCTTGGGTACTGTCTTACCCCTCAGTTACTTATTCCAGGGAATACTCTAACAGAACCACTTAAGAACTTGTCTCTTAGTTGATTCCAATCCAGTGAAGTGGACAATGAAGATTAACCATTACAAATGTGTCCCTTGTCTGCTTGATATTTTGCCTTAACTTCTTATATCATACTTAATTGACAACTGAACACAGTAAAAAGGTCCAGTTCTGCCTAATTTGATATGACTATTCCAGGTACAGCTGCACATGCCCTATTCTTCTTACTGACTAGGTGACAAAGCCTTGAGGAATACTTAGGTTTTTATTATCCTGTAACTTAAATATAATAATAAAGATTTATAACATTCAACTGCTTATTGCATCTTAATTGATGTTATGCTACATAGTAAATAAATAAAGAAAAAATATAAATATTTGCTTCATATATGTTTATATACATACGAACATAAACAGAACAAAACAAGAGAGAAATTCATGACAATTTCAACTCTCATTTTTGCAACTGGTCATGTGACCTTAGCTGTTATTTATAACTAACTACCTTCCTATAACACTGTTTTTATATTTTCTCCACCCTCAGCAAATATCTCAGTAGGCCTTGGTTCTTTACCTGGAGGGGAAACCCATATTTTCATTCTTGAAAGGTCTGGGCCATTTATTCTCTTTTCCAGATTGAGTCATAGTTTCTCTCTGAACTTCTTCATAGTACTTGGTAAACACCAAGAGGAGCCCTAAAGGAACCCCTACATTCCAGACATTCTCTCTTTTGCTTCATTTGTGAAGTAGTAAGATTTCTGCCTGTGAGACTAGCTAAACAATTCCTGTTAACACTGTAACTCCTTTCTCAGCCAGTTTACTAAAGGGCATCAGAACCTTAAAGTGGCCAGGGGAAGCCTTAGCTTCTAGTTCAGTGGAATATTTATGCCTCATGGAAGAACTATGTTTTCCTCCAGGACCCAAACTTCTAAGCCAGAGAAATATATGGTTGTGAAAGCAGGAAACAGAAATTTTGCTAGTATGTCACTAGGAGTGATGATGGATGGATGGTGTCATTCTTTTATAACTGTTGAATTTTGTACCTGTGAATTCTGGTTGTCGGAGAAAATGTACTACATGTTGGATATTGAGTCAGAGGATATATAGCCTATAAAATCTGCTCCAGCCACCCAGGCTACCGACATTTAGTTGGCAGTGTAACTACGTCTTTAGTAGCCTCAGGGATCATTGAGAAAGAGGGAGCAGAATGGCTAGAAGAATGAGAAGAGGTGACTGACTATAAGAAAACTGTTTTTTGGACACAAGAGGGCAGTTACACCTATGAATCCACATTGATTTTGGCAACACGCACAACAACTGTCTAAGTTCAGGCCTGACAATATCCAAGCACGGGAGAAGGAAAGTAGGCTCGAGTTCCATTTTTAGCTGAGAAGCTCTTGGCAACTGATAGCTTTTGGGAGAGGGACACTAAATTTTCTGTAAGTGAATCCAGGTCAATTGAAAGGGCTCCAAGTTTTGGTCCCTCATCAAGAGTAATCAGACAGCACGAATTGGACTCAATATGATTGTAACAAATTACACCTGAAGTTGAGTGAGTAGCATAATGGGGGTGAATCTTGGAGAAGTTGGGGGAGGATACATGAATATAATCTAAATGTATTATATAAAATTGTAGGTAATTAATAAGAGTATTATTTTAGAAAGGTCAATCTGCTGATCTATAGAGCTTCAGGGTTAGGAATATGGTGAGACCAGTGAATTCCATAAGAATCAGCCCCTTAACACACTTCTTTGTCTGTAAAGTGAGTTTCCTGGTCATAAGAAAAATGTGTGGAATACCACGACAATGTAAGTAAGTTCATGAGTGGTAGTTTCAGAAGAAGCATTATATGCAGTAAGGCAAATCCATAAGAATAAATAGTCTAGTAAAAATAAAATGTTGGAATTTCCATGATAAAAGCAGTCCAACATAATGAACCTACCATCAGATCACCCTGGGAAAAGGTGCCTTATGGGGGGCTCATTCTTGATTTCTATTGTTGGCATATTTGGAAATCTTTACCTGATGGGAAAAGATCAGCCATTATAAATGTAAATTCCATGTTATTGAGCCCAAGTGAAACCTCCATCTTGGACATAACTACTACTATTTTATTCATACTCTGGTGAGCCATGGCAAGAATGGCTGGGGAAAGATCTTGATTATTATCCATAAAATGGGTCATTCTACTTACTTGTTCATTCAATGTCCTCTGGAATTCTTTGATAAGCATTTACATGGGATACAAGTATATTTTGTCCAGTTGGAAGAATATAGTCTCATGCCTCTTTCTCATTATTTTTTTCAATCAGATTCTTTATAAGTCCCCAACCATCTGGTCAAACTATTGCCTCCAGTCTTGAATCTGTATGTAATTATACAACAGGGCATTTTTTCTTTCCCAACAAAATGCACAATCATGTTCACTGCCCCAAGTTCTACCCATTTTGAGGATTTCTCTTCATCATTATCCATAAGTATGGGTCCATAACTTTGTCCATATTAGGTTAACTGTTGTCCTGTGCTTAGGTGTCTATAGGCATATCAGCCTTCAGCCATACACTCAGGTGTGAATGATAAAGAATTTATAATCGACCTTGACAGAAGTCTGCATAGCTTAAAAATATCTGTTATAATTTTGGAATATGTAAATTTGTAGAAACTAAAATAATTTGCCTGGTGATCTTGTCTACTTCCAATATCCAGGAGGATAAATATATGTTTTTCTTTGGGTTCACCTTCTGATTTAGCTTCTCTAGGATCATGAGCTATAGGCTCAATGTCCTTTGTTTATGGCTAGAATCCACTTATGAGTGAGTACATAACATATTCCTCTTTTTGGGTCTGGGTTATCTCACTCAGTAAAGTGTTTTCTATTTCCATCCATTTGCATGCAAAATTCAAGATGTCATTGTTTTTTAGCACTGAGTAGAACTCTAAAGTGTATATGTGCCACACCTTCTTTATCCATTCTTCTATTGAGGGGCACCTAGGTTGTTTCCAGGTTCTGGCTATTACAAATAGTGCTGCTATGAACATAGTTGAACAAATGCTTTTGTAGTATGATTGGACATCTCTTGGGTATATTCCCAAGAGTAGAATTGTGTGATCCTGAGGTAGATTGATTCCCAGTTTCCCGAGAAACCGCCACACTGATTTCCAAAGTGGTTGCACAAGTTTGCAATGGTTATTTCTATAAGCATTCTTACTGAGTTTGACTACCCAAAGATGGGATTTTCATCTCTACTTTTAAGTGGAAATGAATTTTGAAGAGGATGATGATACTTCTTTTCACAGCTAGAAACTTATTGCCACAAATGGTCACCTGAGGAGGGATGCTCTTGCTCACAAGAGCTCAACTGACAATAGTTGATCATTACTGGGAACCAACCTGTATCCTTTTAGGCTTACACTATTTCCTTATTGTCTTTGATATTTCAAAGCTTCATCATGATATGGCTAGTCTATGTGGTAAATATTTTACAGCTTATCCTACTCAAGGCTTAGCAAGTATTTTTAATCCGAGTATTCATATTTTGTTTAAGTCTGAAAATTTCTTCATCTTTATCTTCTCAAGTATTGCTTATCGTTCATTTTCTTCAGTTTATCTGAGAAGTATGTTAAGAATAAACGAGATCTTCCCATCCTTTACATCAGGATGCTCACATTTTCCATCCCATTTACCTGACTATGTAACATGCTTGGTGTTTATTTATAGCTATCTATTATTTTATCAGTTTCCTCCTTAATGACTTTAGCACAACACCTTAAAGATCAAGTGGCAAATGATAGTGGATCTCCATCTCTTAACTGTGAATTTGTATCTTTTACCTTGGTTCTCTTTTTTATGTCTATTCATTGACTTTTTCAAAATCAGGGTTATATGTTTTCTATCTATGACTATTTTAAATATCTTTGATATTCCCTTAGATTTATATAAGATGATTGATGAGATGTAGATTTTTCCCATTTCCTCCAGATACCAGTTCATCTGTTTATCAGTCAGTGCTGAAATAACTACCACAATCTCATCACAGTGGGAGTTTCTTTGTATAAGATGACTAAGTGGCCTGAAAGGAAAGAATCTTTTTCATGTTTTTAGGGTAATATCTTGCCTTCATTCATCCCACAGTAGGCAAATTGAAAATTTACATATGGTATCTACAGCTTGTGCATTTTCTTTTCTTCAGGCTTGATTGCTCCTTGATCAAGGAGATGAGAAATGTTTGGGTCCATATCACAGATTCAGTGAGCAGTTTTATAGCCTTTGTGAATGGACCCATAACGGCTGAACAATTTACTTTTTATTTAGGAAGTTCTTTTCTATCTCCCACTAGGTCCCTGGCCAATAAAAGCATCTTGAGAAAATGTATTTGATAAGACAATTCAGATGTATGTGGCACATTTATCTATCATGGTTTACTATATTCCTTATTTCTGGCACTATGGATTGCTCACTTTACTTTTCAACTCGACTTCAAACTTATAAATTATTGACTATATTTTATCAATGTAATATAACACACGATGTGTGTTCAAAGGGGGAGATAAAGGTTTTCCGTGCTAGCTAGTGTTACACATTGAGTAGAAATGATTGATTTTCTAACATATCAGTTGTCCTAGTTATTGCTTCTGCTTCTATGCCTTCAATTTTAAATAATTCTCTATTGATTAAGGTGCTAGCTCTCCCTACCTCTTTTATTTTATCTTTATGAACTTTCTGTTTCTGTTTCTAAGAGATCGATTCTTTCATATCCTGCTGAGAGTGTCACACTCTTTTAAAATGCTTTCTTCGTTTATAGTCAGTACCTTTTAGAAGCCTTCATATAATATTTACTTATTTATCTATTTATATTGCTCTAGGCTAAAGATCTTTTCTACTTCATCTACAGTGAAGTTTTTATAGCTCCAGTGCCAGGGGCTTTTCATGTTTGATTTAACAAAACAACTTCCTGAAAGGAGTGAGATCTCTCACAGAAGATAAAGGTAGTTGTGGAGAGTATACCAGGGCTGCAGATCCTTCTGACAGTCAGCCAGGTTCTGCCAATCACAGTGGATTGGAAGACAAAGACAATGAGATTAGCTCCATTCTTTTCGGCCTTTATGAGCTGTAGAACACCCTTGGTCAAACCTTTCCACAGCTCTTCCCTTTTTAGATCCCAGAAACTGATTTTGTTTTAGATCTGTGCCTAGCAGTTTTTTGTCAGCGTGACACAACCTAAGGTTCTCTGAAAGGGGTAATCTCAACTGAGAAAATGACTTTATCAGATCATAGGCATTTCTTGATTAGTGACCAATATGGATGGTGTTACTCTGGCCAGGTAGTCCTAGGTTACATAACCAAGTAAGCTAAGTGAGCCATGTGGAGTAATCCAGTAGACTGCACTCCTGCTTGAATTCCAGCCCAAACTTCCCTCAGTGATGGATGTGATCAGTTATACATAAGCCAAATAGACCCTTTCCCTCACCAAGTAGTTTTTGGTCATGATCTTTATCACAGCAACAGAAAACAAATAAGAACATCATCCACAGTATAAATGATTTCCTCTGCACTAGCCTATTTTGGTTTTCAATAGTCTAATCATATTTTGGTAGAGCAAAATAATTATTAAATTATCTTCTTATATCTAGTTTGTCTATCAACTAAAAGCTTTATGGTCTTGGCTCAATTCTGAGTTTTTTTTAATGAATTTTATTTTTGGTATATATTACTTTGTTGTTGTTGCTGTTATATACAACTCTGCTGTTGTTGGAGAAGGTAATCTGTTCAGAGAAGCCAAATGGTATTTGAAGTTTCATTGACTATAGTCTATTAAAATTTGTCAGCCAGTTCAATTTCATGGGTTTTATCAAATACACATCATTTTATGAAGATGTGGCCATCATTTTCTCTCTCTTACTACATTTAATCAGCTTTTGAATGCTTAAAATACATTACTCAATTTAAAATAATGTTTCAACTATTAATATTTCCAGGTTTACAGTACGTAAAGTGAGGTTGAGATGTTTTAGTCCATGGAGAAACACTGGGCAAGGAAATACAGCATGGTTAGCAGAAACAGTTCACACCTGAACTGTGTCAAGATTCCTGAGCTTATACTTGATTCTATTAATGACTTAGTATTTATATTCAGTAGTGATGGGTTTCAGTAACAAAATACCTCATAGTCCCAACTTATGGCCCTCGTAAATAATGAACTGTAAATCTTTCCTGCTATGGAAACAGGAAGTGAACAGATACACTGGGAAGTATCTATATCATAAGAGACCTCAAAGCCCACCCCCACAGTGACACACTTCCTCAAATAAGCCCTCCCCCACACTCCAACAAAGCCACACTTCCTAATATGCCAGCCCATATGGGGGCTTTTTTTCCCAAGCTACCACACAGTATTACTGACAGAAAAAAATCATCTTATTTGATTGATGAAAGGTTTTGTTTAAATTTTATCATATTAAAGTTACTAAACTATTAAATAAAACAATAAAAGCAAAGTAGTTGCATCCACCCCAATTTGTTACAGATTTAGTATTAGTTAATATAAAACAAAAATATCATGAAAACTAAATAATTAATATACATTACCTCCAAAATGTAAAAAAGCAAAGATTATACATGAACTATGAAAGGGAATTGAATACTCAGAAAACTCCTTTTAGGAAAAAGGCTTTTAGATCATGTGCCTGTAAGAAAAATGGTCTTTTTTTCTGTGTTTAACACACTAATGTTTCTAAATTAAATGTAGCATTTATTTGAAGATTTTTGAATATTACACATAACTAATCAGAAACACAGTTTTACCTTACAACACATCTCTCAGTATTTATTTCACAACATATACATATATTTATGCATATATATGCATCTATACTTATTGATATCAATATTTATTTAGGCATATATATACATATGTATATATATACTTGTTGGTATCAATTTCTATTGACCGATAAAATAATCACAGGCAACCACTTCTTCAAGAACCACAATAATCATCTATCATATGTATCAATTGTCCTCTGTCTGTCTGTGTATATATCATCTATTATCATCTTTCCATGTGTCTATTGTTTAGTATGTCTATCTACATCTATTTATGTATCTACCTATCTATTTATCTATCTATCTATCATCTCTATTATCTATCACTTTTTCTATTAGTCATCTATCACTTATCATCTTTCTCACTATAAGATGGTCATGTGTCTTTGGCTGAGTTCCTGTGGTCTGTAAGCAGCTGGGTTGACTTGGAAGTTCTGCTGGTCTCCAATGAAGCTGTCTGCATGTTTATGGTGGGCTCTTAGCTGAATAAGGAAGGCCTTGATGGGTGTGACTACTCTGTCGGCCTCTTTCTTGTATTTTAAGTCATCAGCAGGCAAACATGGATGTTTTCATGGTTTAGGATTATGGCAGACATTTAGGTGCTTATTTTCTCAAGTGTTAGTATCACACTGCTGGTAGTAAATCACACAACCAAGCTCAGAATTAAGAAGAAGAAAAAAGCATTCTGTCTTTTGAGAGGAAGTCATAAAAGTCACATGACAATATATGGATGAAGACAGAGGTGCGGAATTTAAGATACCAGTTTAACAGTGGATTGCAATGGCAGTAGTTACGTTTTTAGATAAGACTGCTAACAGTTGAATTAGGAGGGTTTTTTTTATTTATTTGTAAATATTTACTATTTTTTATTTATTTTACATACCAACCAGAGTTCCTCCTCCCTCCCTTCCTCCTACTCACTCCCACCCTGCCCCAAACTACCCCCATCCAGTCCTCAGAAAGGGTAAGGTCTCCCATGAAGAGTCAACAAGGCCTAGTACATTCAGTTGAAGCAGGACCAAGTCTCTCCCCCTGCATTAAGGCTGAGCAAGGCATCCCACCATATGGAATGGGCTTCAATAAGCCAGCTCACACATCAGAGATAGATTCTGTTCTGGTCCCATAAACAGACAAGGCTACAAAACTGTTGCCCACATGAAACGGGCCCTCCTTAGCTGTTGGTCTAGAGTTCGCGAGCTCCCCCACAAGTTTAGGTCAACTGTCTCTGTAGGTTTCCTCATCATGCTTGATCCTCCCTTCTTCATATAAGCCCTCCTCCGTATCTTCAACTGGACGAGTTCAGCCCAGTGTTTGAATGTGGAATTTGCCTAGCATCAGTTTCTCCATAGTCCCTTAATGACTCCCTCTATAGAGAGATCTCTTTCATTGCTCCCCTAACCCATCCCTCCCCCAAGTTAGGAGTTTTAAAGCCTGTGTGACATATAATAAGAGAAAAGTGGAGATAGATTTTGTCTTGATAGGCATTTAATACTATTTTTTCTTTTAATTTAAATAATATCCAGTTGATAGAGGCAGAAATCAAATTATGCCAGAGCGACTTAGAGTGGATAGGAGAACGGCAAGCATGGTGTGGGATGTCTCTGTAAAACTCTGGGACATTGCCTTTCCCTCGCTACTGTGACAAATCATGTGTTCCTTTCTTCCCTTCTGTGCTAATATCACATTAGCACTCAAGGGGACAAAAATTATAGCAAGCTGAAGACAAAAGTGAACAATCAATCAGATGAATAAACACAATTTGGTTCCAAGAACAGAGCATGAGGCCAGGGAAGAATTCAAAGGCTGGGAACCCATCCTTGTGGTGAGCCCCACAAGGGTGTTTTCACTGGAGATTTTATGCCCACATAAAGTGTGCCAGCATAAAAGAGAAGGAAAATACAGATCAAAACTGCACAATTGAAATCACCGGATTGCACAGAAACCGCGTAGTGAAGGGAAGCCTAGTGAGGTCAAATTAGAGAGGTCGGCTGGGGTCCCCAGAGCACGGCAGTAGGAAGCGCATCGTTGAACCGGTCATTATTTCTGTTTGTCTGCTTGACAGGCAAGGCTGGAATTATCCTTGCCAGTTACCAACCCCACTTGGAGTGAGCAATAATTTTGGAAACCTCGCAGAGAGCAATCGTTTCTCCCGGGAAAACATCGCTTTCTTTTGAATACCAATTTAAGAAAGAATGTGGCTAAATGAGGAAGACAGGAAAAGGTGAAGTGAAATATTCCAAATTTATCAGAAATAAGACCAGTTTCCTCCTGAGTAAATAGAGGCAGAGAAAAGAGGACTAAGTGAGCTTCTGAGATTGTACTACGTCTAACATTTAAAGAACAGAAAGTTCAGATTGGAGTCCCAGCTTTACCCAACATCTTCTCTTCTTAATTGCTATTGGTCTGTTAAAAAAGAAATACTGCAGTATTGATTTGAAAACTCAGAAGGAAGTGTGACCTGTGGATTTTGATGTGCTTGGTGAATCTGTGTCTGTGAATCCCAAGCTTGCAGTTTCTTCTAAGTCCTTTCCGATTGTATGATTTTGTTCTGACACTTTTAGTGATACAGGAAAAGTTTTGTTTTTCTATATTTAGCATTGTATAAGGGCTTTGGCTATACATATACAAACTAAACTATATGTATAGGTTTTATAAAATAAGCACAAACCCACAAAGACATCCTCCTTCTTTTTAAAGGGTGTGTGTTATCTTTCCATTCATAGTTTGCAGTATTTCAAATTTTGGTGAGCACTCCTGAACACTATCTATATTTATTATGTGGTTAATGCATTTTTACACATAGAGAGATCATTTATTTGTTTGTTTGTTTGTTTTACTGGTCTAACTTCTCCATTAATATCAAAGGTTATTTATGGAAGAATAAATTACATCTTTAAGGTTCTGACTACCTGAAAATATATTCTGTTCTTTTCGTATGTGCATATTCTTCAATACAAAATGCATTGTTGAGGAAGTACTGTGAATTATCCAAGAATCTACACAAAATGTGTCAATTTCAGTTATTTTAGGAAGATTGCTGATATTTCTCCATTTGTCAGACACATCTTTATTCTAGCATGAGGTTTGAGCTATACAAGGTTTTAACATGCTTCCCTTAGTCAGATGGAGATTACAGTAATAAAGGAGTGCCTATATTTAACAACAAAACTCCCAACTATGTGCGGCTTAGCCATGTATTTCAGGAACACTTTATCTTTCCTGTCTTCAGAAGTTAATTTTTTCTGACCTCACTGTGACAAGACTTCATTTTCTATTTTTACCGGGTCTTTGTCTTCTGTCCTATTTTACAACGCATTCTTATCCGTGTGTTCCTCGAGCCCTGGAACTAGCTCTAGCATCACCCAGAAAATTAGAAGGAATAATACCTGTCATATATTTGTTCCCCACAGTCCTTACAATAGTCTTATCACAAAGAAAGCACCCTATGACTGTACACATGCTCTTGATAAGTTGAGGATAACTTCCTAAATGGTGGAAACCTTTGGTGTTCTCACATTTCTGATGTGTTGTTTTTGGTCTCACCTGAGATATCTTTAGCAAAGAGAGATAACCTCTCTTTCGGACAAGTGTTCTGTCGTATACTTACCTACTTTGAGAATTAACCTCTCTACTGTCTCGTATACCTTCTTCTAAAGATCTTGTGACCCAGTGTTTTGTCTAAGAATGTTTTTGTTTATGACATTGCTTCTTTTTTCAACATTGATCACATTTTGCTTTTCTATACGAGAAGTGCTAGAGAACAACTTACTCTAAGTCCACAACCTTCACAGACTGCCGGCTGCTTCAGAATCCCTCACATAAATTCACTGAATCACCTTGAATGGCTCATGTTTTGTCTTTCCCTCGTCTTTTTCTTGTGGTTTCCATAGACCCTTTCATTGATTATCTCAGTGCAACACTTTGACCAACAATGTCCCTTCAACTGATGTCCCAGGTCTGTGAAGTAGTTCCACAAAGTTCCTGGTCAGTGCCCAGAGCCCTCACCCCACAGCACAATGAAGCATCGATACACTTCTCTGTGCCTCTTCTCTGACTTTCCCGTCCCTCCCTGCTGCAAAAACTATCATTAACTATCATTAACTGTGATCACAGTTTGGTTGCTCTCACTCAGATTTCATGCAGTCTCCTCCCCTAGGAACTGGCATTTACAGTCTGGCTTAGATGATAAGCTGAGGAAAAAGAACCATGCTCTGTCAGAATTGCCCCACAGTTGGTCCATTGCTAGTTATTTGTTAACATATAATTATATTTGACCTTTAATAAAACTGCTACTGAGCGAATACAAACTTACAAAAATGAGAAAATGGTGTGGGAGGTCCTTCTGTCTATGTGTTGCTTTTATTGGTTAATGAATAAAGAAACTGCCTTGCAATAGATCCAAAGCAGTTCCTTTATTCATTAGCCAATAAAAGCAACACATAGACAGGACCTCCCACAAGAAATTTATAATTCTATTATAAATATAAACAGCGAATCAATATTTTCAATTTTTTTCTTCTATGCTTCTTCCTTGAGACTATCATAGAAGAATTAAAACTTTTACTCCTTTTGAGACTTATGTGTACTTAATGGAAAAATTTGAAAGTAGACTATATATTGTATGTGGTAGATACATCTCTCATTTTTAGATACTACTGTCAAAAAGACTTTACTGTTAACAAAGCATTTTCAGTGCTATAGTTTACTACTATATCAATGTAAATGTGCTTCACAAGTTCAAATGTTTAAACAGTTGGTCCCCAACTGAGGACACTGCTTTGGGGAGTACAAACACAGCTAGAACCTCTAATGTGATATCTCCCTACCATGAAAATATGGTCTAAATATTCTTTGCCTAATGTTTCTTCATGTCAAATATTTGTTCACAGTGACAATCAAAATAGCTAATAAAGCAAATTAGTATCAAGGAATGGGGCTATTTCTGGGATAAACCCAACCATGCGGTTCATAGACATTTGATATTGGTTAGATGGGGTGATATAGGTGAGTTTGGAGTTATAGCTAGCAAAGCAAAGCTCAGGTTCTACATACTCGTAGCTGGTAGATTTCCATAAATTCTACATATGTTTAAAGGGAAGCTAACTAGCTCTTTTCTGCTAATCATAAAGTAGAGGGCTTGAAGATGGGACTCAGATATTAGCAAGAGAATACTTGCCTTGGGCTTATATTAGAAACAGGGAAACATCAATTAAACTCTAAAAGTGACTATGTGCTTTTCTTTTCTTCTTTGAAATTAGATAGATCATTACATGTATAAGTTTTCATCCAACAGCCTTCCTATATAAGTAAGAAAAAAGGAGAAAGTTAAGTTTAGAGATAATTTTCATATATTTTCTAGTATCACTGATGTACCAAGGTTTATGCAAATCTAGGATGCTAATTCTTTGAGTAATGATTCACATAAACAAATCTCACTGGTAGTGGTGATTTCTAAGAAATATGAAATTCCAGGGCAGTTATGGGCATCACATTAGAATTTTGATTACATTGCAATTCCACAGTGCTAAATTTATATACCACACTGTGAGATCCCTGAGGAAAGTGAATATTGGAAAATATTGCATATAATGTAAAGAAATAAGTTTTATAATTACTGTAAAACTTTATGTAGGTTATTTTAAATTATTGTAAAAATTGCTGAATTTTTCTCAGTATTTATTATGCTAAACAATACGTGAATAACCAACAGAGATGTATTTATGAACCAAACATTAGCTCCAAAATGTGTAGCAGACGCCCAGTTATTTTGGCTTAGCTAAAGAGATGTATTTTTCCACATGTGAAAAAGTCCAAGGAACGACGGATTTAAACTGGCTAAGTAGCTACAATAAGTTAGGGTGTCTTGGGCACCCAGATCTTTCTGTTCAGCTAAGGTTATTAGGTGATTTTCAATCTAAAGTCAACTGAGGTTTTAAGTCAGAAGTGTTATCACTCTGAATCCAGTCAGGATTCTGCTGGGATGATGTTGGGAAGATGGAACTTTAGGGGGGACATGACAGTTTTTATACAGCTTCACTTATTTTCTTATTGCAACTTTACCCTCTTGCCTCGTTTTTTTAGTATCTAAGACATACTGACTGTAGTCTAACTCTCTATCTCATATATATATATATATATACATATACACACATACATACATACATATATATGTACACACATATATATGTACTGACACATATATGAGTGAATAAACCCCAAATACATAAAAACACTTGATTTCAGTTTATAAGCTGCTATTAGCTTAATTTTATATAAAATTATGGAGGATTTGAAATAAGATTACAAGAAATCAGCAAATAAAGTTATTTATTTGTCTCAATTATTTTATGAGAATTTCTTTCAGCTGTTACACTGCGAGACACTTTGCTTTTTGGTTTTACAGTTCTGAGTATAAAAATCATCTTAGCTCTTACATCCATTTGCAAGTTGAGATGCTTATTTGTTGAGATCATCAGATAAAGAAGCGATTTTAGGATATTGAGCAGAGCTTTTCAGTGTTTATCTCTGATCAATGTTATCTGATCACTTGGATTAGCACGGACATCACAAATTAGAGACAGCAATAAAAGAACTTCAATTAATAAATGTTTTTCTTAGATTCTCCTACAGTGATGATTACAATGAAATATTAATAATGTTCTTTCAGTATTGAAAAATTGTCATGAATTTTAAAACTGAGACTTTTTATGATGAAGCACATATGATACCTTATATTCAAATCCTTTACTGATTTTGTTATGGAATAATTATGAGACTTTGTATTTACAGAGAAAAGAAGTCTTCCAAATCATCTCATAGAATTAGATCATAGCTAATTAAGATGAGGTTTGTCAATGATAGCAAACTTTTAAATTTATATTATAAACACAATCTCTGAAAAATATAAGGGAGGAGTAACCAACAGAAACAAATGGGTCATGTTTTATACAAACAAATATTGATTTAAAGGCATCAGTGCTAGGCTGCCTCTCCCATTGTTCATATGTTCAAAACAGAAAAACATATAGAAGAATAGCAATTGACAAGATCTGCCCTACATACCATGTAAGTGGGCTTAAACTACAATGATAACTCTCTGCTTTCTCTGATCCTAAGTGATAGCTAGAGTTAGAAAATGATGAGACTAATTTATTAGCTATCATGGTAATAGATAAGTCAAGGCCATGTAAAGAAACTACAAGCCCCTGAAGTCATGCTAGGAGCACTAAGTGATAATTCGCTCATAGGACTGCTGTGTCCCCTGGCTTAGCTGAGTGGTAGTGGACCTGGTGTTAGTGTTCCCTAGTCTACATCATTATTCTAATTGCATTATTCTAAATGCATCCATTCTTCCAAAGAGACACAGTATACCCAACTTAAAGGGCAAGTCATTGAAGATCTAGATTCAAGCCTTGACTTCAATCATTTCGTTTGTTATCTCTAATATTACTTCATGCATTTTTGTTAAGAATGAAGTGACAATGTATTTTAATCTGTAAATGGAAAACCTTATTCTAATATATTTAATTCCAAGAAGAATGAATCACTTGTTCATCCATTTAATAACATTCTCACTAAACATATGGATTTGGATAGAAGTGATTCTTACTGGTAAAGGTCTTTACGTGAGAAATAGACGAGCGATGTAACATATGTTTTTATTATCAGCAAAAATAAAAAATGACTCTTCTCAGTATAAATAGGGATACTCTGTCTTCATTTTCTCTGTTATTGTCACACTAACACAATCTTTCCCTCTCACGTCTATTGAGAAACAATAAAAGGTCTTAGGAAGTGAAGACCCCTGTGAGCAAGTTTGTGGAGCTATTTTTCTTCTTTCAGGGATTAATGGGAGAAGCAGAAAGAGAAGTGCTAATTCAAGAAGAGAATGAGGAAGGACTCGAAAGACATGGAGAGCTTCTTTCCCCGTGTTCCCATGGAAACAATGTAGTCTTACATTGTTAGGCCTGTGGACTGTGCTTAAGAAAGGATACAGGAAAGGAGAATCAAAACTCTATGGATAAGAGCAGAGCTGAACAGAGTTAGGGAGAAACCCATCACCACCACATTAAATTCATGATTATGTCTTTCTTTTCTTTAAGAGACATTTGCAAGTGCTCTTCTGACAATTTCTAACTAAACATATGGGTGCCTGCTCTCTTGTTCTCTCTCCCTTGTCCCTACATGTATGAGTGTGTGAGTGTGTGTGTGTGTTTGCACATACTAGCATGCACATTGTACTTGCACATTTGTTTAAATGTGGAAACGCTAACATTAAAATTCATATTTTGCTCTCAAAGACTTTCCAAGAACTTAAAAATTACTGACAGGAATGATTATTCAAACTCTTCGGGTGTTACAACATATATTCACTTATATAGACATCTTTTTGCTAAGACATAAATTTTGAAAATTAAACACCAGTATCATTAATTTAATATTAGTATTATACACTAATATCAACAATTAGAAAACACACTCTCTACAAAGAAACTTATTAACTTCTCACTATCCTCATTGCTTCTTGTGTGGGTAACACTTGAAAGTTAGCTTCTCGCTCTTTTCAGTCTTCATAGATTCTGCTTCCAGGACAATCATATCTGAAGAGTCCATTGAGGGCATGCATGTCTTTTATTATATTCCCTTTTCTTCCAAACTCGAGTCTTATTCTGGGTTTTCTTATTTGTCTATCTTCCTATTTATTTATTCATTTATTTACTTATTGAAAGTCATTGCTCAAAACTCTTAGGAGTGTTTTTAATTAATCTCTTTCCCTTTTGATCAGGAGTTAGTATTGGTAGCCTCATTCCATTTGCATCTGGAGTACTTCCACTGTGTCTTAGTCCTTCATGTACTGCCATGGTCTTACAATGTCCACAAAACTATCGCAACCATGTTCTTCATCTTCTTTGTCTGGACTGCCGGCTGTGACTGCTACTGCCTGCCCTATTTTATCATCCTTAAATGTAAATCTTCCATTCTATTTACAGTACTTGTTTCCAACACAATGGTTTGCAATCAACTGCGTACTTACCGTAACAACAAACAATAAGCTTTTTAAAGTATTTATTTTCCTTAAAAAAGTTTAGATAATCTAAGGTTGATATATAGTAATATCATTCTCATTTTCTGAGTTACAGAAGGATAAAATATCCAATTCCAGACAAGAATTACATAAAACCACTCACATAAATGCCTCACTGTACTGATATCCTGACTATATCAAGGACAAGATCACTTGTCTAATTCTCCAATAATACGTGTTATAAACATGTGTAATCAAACCTCAACATTCTCCTGCACCTCCACACTTGACATGCCTGGCCTTTTCCTCTTCTTTTGCTCTCAGGAGTGGTGTTGTACAGACTGCTACCACAACAGGCCTCTCCCAGTGGAACTGCTACTTCTTCAGAAATTCTCCATTTTGGTTCTTTTCAACATCAAACATTTTATAGAAAACAAAAAAGCCAAGAATAGATTTGGGACTGATCCCTTAGTGTTACCAACTTGGGCTATTGTGTCTAGTCACTCACTTGAGAATATAGAGAGATTCCACCTATTATCTTAGATATATCAAAATTAAGGCAGATAGACTCACATTGTGGCATGTTTTTATACTAAAAGCCAAAAGCCAAGCAATAAATTGTAGCTGGAAAAAAAATCTTTCCGTGCTGATAAGATAGTAAGGAACCAGGCTCCTTCAGAATCTTAATTTGGAGTATTTGAAAGCACTTGAATCACACAGACATGTTATAAAACTGACTAATAACCCTAAGTAACATTTTATTCCCAGATACATACAGTTCTGCCAACTATCTAAAGCATTTATTTTTTCTAAGGCATTTATTTTGCTTATAGATCTTCTGTTTGTTTAGGACAATTTCTTACACACTGTTGGGAGGTTGGACAGGTCACAAGAAATGCAATGTTTTTATATCTTAATATATTTCAATAAATAAGCAAAGCAACTTGCAAATTTATACTTTAATATTTATGTGTAGAATCGCTTAGCAAAATCAGTGTCTTGATGGCGTGGGTGTTTCTCCTGGGGCTGCAGCATCAAGAAACTGTAGAATGCTATAAGATTTCTCTTTTCCTCTGGGAAGTCTATGGCTAAGTTGTGACTAATAAGCAGCCTCAATGATTGCAGTGCCCCTTCCCCATTCATTTCCCAAGATAAATTACACATACTGCAACAAGGGTGGAAGACAAATTACACACATTGTGAATTCCTGTGAGAAATACCCCTTTGTCTAACAATTATGCATACATATATACATATACCGAATATATATATGTGTGTATATATATATATATATCTGTGTGTGTATTTGCTGCTTGAAATTTCTTTTTGTCTTACCTTTTGTTGCTAAATAAGGTTAAAGATATTATGATTCAATGTCAGTTCTGAATCTACCTCAGAACCAAAAAAATTAACTGGAGGTCACATGGGGATCTCTGGTTTTGCTCTAGAAAAGGTAATATTACAGTGTATTTACGAATTGAAATGACTGCTTGATAATCCTTCCTAAGTCTGCGAATTGGGCTATCTGTATTTTCTCAAAGACCAAGAAAGCCAGACGAACCCAGTTTTCAAGTTTACTTAGAATTATGTAGCAATATTGATACATTCACTAGGAAAAATAAGTAGTGTATTTAATAACCAGATATACTTGGTATTGTCACGAAGGCTGTTTCTTAATAGTGTTATTCACTGGTAAGTGGCACTATTTATTTTTCCTGAAGATTAGTTCAGATTAGGAAAGTCATAATAAGGTATCCTACCAGAAAGGCATAAACGTTTTTAATCATATTGTCTTTATAGTTGTTTCTAAAACTTATGTGACATACTTGCTGCATTATTTGATCCATGGACAATGTGTTTTGTTATCCTGTCACATATTTGTCTTACTTTGTTCTGTATCCTCATATTTTAGCTTTATTATTCTCATTGCCAATCTCAATTTTCTATTTAAATAACTGGATATTTCAGTGAATAAAATCATATTTTTCTAAGGTAAGGCCGTGTAATTATAATTTATAGTACACATCCCATAGTAGAATTACACTATTTGGAATACATAAAGCATATCATGTTATTTTAAAATGAAACACAAAAATGAGGACCCTAAAAGAGAAACACATAGATCTAATCTACATCACAAAATCTCCTGAGTAAATTGGGAGTATAGGGATCTTGGGAGAGGATTGAAGGGGAGGGGAGAGATAGGGAGGGGAGCAGAGAAAAATGTAGAGCTCAACAAAAATCAATTAAAAATAAATAAAAAATAAAAATAAAACTCCCTGAAATACATCTCCTCCTAGAAGAACACAAGTAAACCAGGACACTCTTCAAGCTGACAGTTTACTGGAGGAACTTAGGTAGCAGTGTCAACCATAGAAGTGCTCTGTTCGGGGACTGAGCTCTTTCAGACTTCATACCAACTCCATTAATTAGGAATGCTGATCTTTCTTCAACTTCATTTGTCTGGTTTCTATTGTCTGCTTTTTTACATCTCTTCCCCCTTCCAGATCAACCCTTCTTCTGCCAATTGCACAAAATTATTTTAACCCCACCTACACAGATAGATTTGCTGCTCAAATACCAATTGTTACAGGCATGCAAACACACACACACACACACACACATTTTTTGTGCTTAAATCTCAATAAAAAAACAATAATGATAATGCATTCAGTGTAGTTGCTTGAATGTTTAACATTCACTAAAGTTTTCTGAGCATATACACATATACACATGCACATGCCACTCCCTTCTTGTGTGTTAGTGGAAGCTAACCCAGTGAATGATCTTCATCATGTTTTTTAATAGCAAGAATAAATGCATCCTGCAGTATGTAGTTACTGACTACAGATTAAGAAGTAGTTGCCATATTTCTGTTATATGTTTAACCTAATGACTGGTAAAATCCACAGAAATGACAGTACTAAGCTTTGTTACAAAGCAGCAGGATGGAGCTCAGAAGACTGCTGGACATAGCTTTAAGAAAAAGGCCAAAGAATCAGAAGAGGGGGATGTTCTGGAGTTAGGTTTGGGTGGGTGGACATCAGTTCAGCTCAGTTTTTACTTGGGTACTTCATTTTCTTAATTCTTTGATTTTCTAAATCTTTGCTTCGCCTAGATATTATTCCTCTTTTGAATGTATAGCTGGCAAAGATTCACTCTGTGGGTTTCCTCTTTACCTGATCAGCATTTATTTTTTGGTCTACAGAAGCTTTTTAGTTTTATTAAGTCCTGATTTTCAGTAGTTGGCCTCTGCTCCTGAGCAAATGGAATACTATTTAGAGATTTCTTTCCCGTGCCTATATATTATAAGGTACTGCCTATCCTTCCTTCTAGCAGGCTCAGTAGTTCAACTTTACAGTGAGGTCTTTGCTGCATTTGGAGTCGAGTTTTGTGCAGGATAATAGGTATGGGTCTAGTTTTGTTATTCTACATGTGAACATCCAGATTTCCAAACGCCCATTATCTAATAAGTTTTCTTTCTTCAAGTGTGCATTTTTTATATCTTTGTCAAATATGAGACAACTGTAATTACATATACTCACATTTAGGTATGCTATTTGGTTCTTTTGATCTACCAGTACCATGATGGCTTGATTGCTATAGCTCTGTAGTATAGGCTTATATCAGTGAATTTAATCCTTCCAGCATTATTCTTTTTGCTCAGGATTGCTTTAGGTATTTGCACGTCCATGTGAAATTTAGACTTTTTTATTCTACTTCTGGGAGAATGACATGGGGGTTTTAATTGGGATTGCATTAAATCTGTAAATCTTCTTAGTAGAATGGTCATTTTAATCTTACCAGTCCATGAGCATGGGAGATTTTTTTCACATTCTATCATCTTACTCAATCTCATTCTCATTCCAAAGTCATTGACTTCCTTAGTCAGTTTTATTCCTGTATTTATCCTAGGTTATTGTATATGGGAGTGTTTCCATTTAACTCTCTCTTTTTTTTTAAATATTTATTTATTATGTATACAATATTCTGTCTGTGTGTATGCCTGCAGGCCAGAAGAGGGCACCAGACCCCATTACAGATGGCTGTCAGCCACCATGTGGTTGCTGGGAATTGAACTCAGGACCTTTGGAAGAGCAGGTAATGCTCTTAACCTCTGAGCCATCTCTCCAGCCCCTCCATTTAACTCTTTATCATCATAATGTTCCTGGTGTATAGAAAGACTGCTGGTTTTCCTTTTCTTAAGTTGTTATTTTATCCTGCTACAGATGAAAGCATTGAACATAGAATCTAGAAGATTTTTAGTAGACTATTTGGCTATGTATAATATGTATGTATATACTTAATGGTATATTACAAAAAAATAAAAAAATTAAAAAATGCTATATTACGTATATAGTATACAATCTGAAAAAATGAATTATCATTATTTTCAGTTCAACTTTAAAATATTATTTCAAGAACATGGAAAGTAATAAATAAAGAAACCAACTAATTCCTTACAAGGAAACAAATCCACTCTCATTTGCAATATAGCCATTGTTTCTTCAAAGTCCTGAATCTTCAAAGATTTTAGTAGATGTAGACCTTGAAGATGGTAGATTAATTCTTGTTCTGTGGTTATTTAATATTAGTACAGATACTTTACCGAAGAAAAAACTAGTGAGAGATATCAAATATAATGCAGAAATACAAGCATTTCATATTAAAATGAAAAGATGCACACGGTTTAGCAAAGTAATACTAAAAAACAGCATGGGCTCATTTATTAGCAATAATTTTCAAGAGCCCTTATAGACTTTTTACTCACTAATCTTGTTTAATGATCCAAAGAGGAAATTTAAAAATATTTAGTCCTGCTAAGCTGTTATTATATTTTGAGAAAACACAAAGCATCTCTTACATTTCTTTTTTCTTAGTTTGAGATAATTTCTTTATTGATTCTATGGTAATTTTATAGCATGCACCCTAATTCTGCTCACCTTTCAGTACCCCATATCCTCCCCTCACTCCTGCAGCTTTTTTTCTTATTTGTGTGTTTGTGCATGTGTGCACCCATGAAGGCTGGAGAGCACATCAGATGGCTTGAAGTTGGACTTATGACTGTACGGTACTAAAAGAGCAATGGAAACACCAATCCAGCTTTAGAACCTTTGACCTACAGCTTGTCCTGCCTACAAGATATGCTAGCGCAGTGGTGTCACAGAGCTTGTGAGAAAGCCAACCAATGTCTGATAGGACTTAAGTCCACTCCATGAGAAGGACCCCACATCTGACACTTCTTGGGTGACCATAAATGAAAGACTAAATATCACAGAGACCTAGGCTAAAACCAAATATTACTGGCATACACATACATACATATGTATAAATATATAATGACTTCAAATGATATTCTGCCTTACTTATTGATCAAGAGCTTATCTAGTCATTATCAGAGACACTTCCTCCTGATAGCAGATGCAGAGACCCACAGCAAGGCAACATGCCGAAAGAGAGTGTGTAACCAGGATGTCTCCACCATATCCTGCCCTTAGAGCTTAGGGAACCCAGCAGAAGGAAAGGCAGAGAAAGTGTAAGAGCCAGAGGGGATGGAGGACACCAGGAAAACATGGTCCTCAGAATTAACTAAGACACATGCAAATGAGCTCACAGAGACTGAAGAAGCAAGAACAGGATATACCCAGGTCTGCACCAGGTCCTCTACAGGTATGGTATAGTTTTTAGTTTAGTATTTTTATGGGGTTCCTGAGAGTGAAAATGAGTGTCTCTGATTGTTTTTTTAAAAATAAATTTACTTGTTTACTTATTTTACATCCTAGCCACAGTTTCTCCTCCCTCCTCTCCTCACAGCCTTTCCCCCCCACCTCTCCTCTGTCCCCCATCTATCCCTCCTCCATTTATATTCAAAAAAGATGGATGTGGTGATATCTTGTTTGTACTCTAACAAATAAAGCTTGCCTGAAGATCAGAGGGCAGAGTTAGTTGCTAGTTAATTATGGAGATCTGGACATCTGTCCAGACAGACAGGAAGTGATATGGCTGGGCAGAGAGAAAAATATAAGGTAGGAGGTGCCCTTTTCAGCTGAAGAGTTAGCAAGCTAAGTGTTGGCTGTGGACTGCTCGTTTCTCTCTCTGAACTTTCAGTGTTTGCCTGAATAATCAGCTCTGGGTTTTATTAATTTAGAACTTGTGCAGCAGACAGAGTCTCTGATTCTAATGCCTGCTCTTAGGACTCCTTTCCTTCTGTTGGGTTTTCTCATCCAAACTTTATATAATAATTTTTGTTTTATCTTACTATATTTTATTTTGTCATGCTTTGTTGCTATCTCTTAGAGGCCAATTCTTTTCTTTTCTAATACATGGCAGATAAGGAAGTAGATCTTGAGGGCAGGAGAGGTGTGATGGAACTTGAAGGAGTAGAGGTAGAGGAAACTAAAACCAAGATATGTTATATGAAAAGAGAATCTATTTTAAATAAAAGGAAGATTGGAAATAATATATAATTTTTTAAAAATTAAATTAAAATGGAACATACAACGAAATACTTCATTTGATCAGTTTTTATTTTATTTTTGATAAAGCATCAGCCTTGGAAGTTTACATAAAAAGACTCTGTATATATCTTCCTAAATTAGCTAATTAAGGGAAATTATTTCAGAGAGATTTCAAATTATGCTAAGCATCTCCCTAAAACAAATGTATTCTTTTGTCAGTGAAAATTAGAAAGTATTAAAGGGCACATTAGCATACAAAGCAAAATTAAAAAAAAATAGTGCTGAAATTAAGCCTTCCTATGGTCAATTCTAACTGCAAAAACAGCCCCGTGGAGTTAGCATCCTGTGTTCTTTACAAATACACTGAAGGTTAAACAAACTTTAATATTAGGTAGTATTTACTGCCCAAGTGGCTTTCAACTCAATGTCCCTGGTAAATGAAAGAAAACAGAAGTGCTTGGTCACCCTCATTTCGTTTCTGAGGCAGGCTTGCTTTCCTGCAGGTAATCATTTCTGAAATGTTCATATTGTTCTCTTTCTGTTTTTCGCTCACAGTTAGTTTTCCCCAAATGCCAAACCTGTTCATTTTATATGATCTTTACTGTTTGAGAGAGAGGGAATTCAGAGCTCAGAAAGAGCACTTTCTACGGTTCACCTTTATTTCATTTCTGCGGCAGGGATGCATATTTTCCGGTCATAGTCCTTTTCTTATAAAGTTGGCACAGAATACTCCTACATTAGAGCAGTACAAACTGTCCATTGGCCTAACTAATTAGAGTGCAGTTTTCTGAATTTTTGCTTATTTGTCCCCATAGGCCTCAGAAAATTCCAAATGTTGACATACTACAAGAATGATTTATGACTTCCAAGCTCCTTTAAAACATAGCAGAAGAATGGGCCAGCTTGAAGCAGTGTCGTAGAGTAGAAAAAGTCTATGTCTAACATCCCCTTCACCTTAGCTTCAACTCTTCTTCCTTTAAGTATTCTTCCTGCACCTGCTCATACTTCCTTGTCTGTACTTACCTTCTCTCTGCATGCAGTGCTGTACACACACACACTAACACTAACACACACACACTAACACACACACACTAACACACACACACACTCACACACTAACACACACACAGACACACACACTCACACAATAACACACACTAACACACACACACTAACACACACACACTCACACACTAACACACACACAACACACACACTAACACACACACACTCACACACTAACACACACACACTCACACACTAACACACACACTAACACACACACACAACACACACACTAACACACACAACACACACACTAACACACACACACAGACACACATTAACACACACACACTCATGGCCTTGCAAACACACACACGTGCACAGTGCCCTTGTCACCTGAAAGTCTCACTTTTCATTTGTACTAACAAAGTACAGAATATTAGGTTCATTACAAACAAAATAGTAGGCAGTAACATGGTAGCCCTTTTTCTAAATATCTAAATTATAAAGTTGTAAGGAAACCATTACCTTGCTTGATTTCAAAAAATCTTGCCACTGTGGCCAAGAAAGCTTTCTTAAACAATATGAAGAAAAGTAAAATTAGGAAGGAGCCAATAAATTTTTATTTACAAATATATCTCACCAGTTTTGGATAACATTATAATTTTCCAGTCCTTTCCTGAGACCTTTTGTGACACTCTACTAACTCTACTTGTTCATTCCTTCCTTTACTCAACTAACGTTATGATTATATTGATTCTTCAGCTTTTAGTTGATTTATTGAGACTTATTTCGTATTAACACAAGAATAGTGTTATGGATTTCTAGAGGGACAGAACCAATAGAATGAATACATATTACAAAGGGGGTTGTTAGATTGGCTTCCATAATACACACCAAGTATTTTAAGTCTGGGCAGCTGGGAATGAAAAAGCTGACTCCTACTACAGTGCTTTTTATTTTTATTAGAGGTTCTTACAAAGGCTGAGTGAAAACCAAATAAATCAGAATTATGTAGATAAATGAACTGAAAAGGTTAGGAGAAAATAAATGAATAAGGAATTTTGATGTGTACTGTTGTTTTGAATAATAGTGACTGTGTTTGTGTATTTCATGAATTTCAAAAGTAAGAATATCAAACTAGAGTTCAATAGACTATCTCAAACATGTATATGTTCTGTAGGTTTTCTACTTTTCTCTAAAGTTTGTTGCAAAATTTTGTAGAATGGTATCATTTTAATCAGGGAAATAGTGGCGGTATAAAGAGAAGGAGGAACAAAAAAAATTGTGTCATCAGGTAAAGATTAAGATAGAGACTGCCAGTCGAAGTACAACAGAGCACTAGACACCTCCCAGCCAATGACAGAGTCTTAGAGACCGCCAGTCCAATAACAACAGAGTCCTGCATCTGTAAGGGCATGACTGGGAGAGATTTCAGCTCAAAATGGACTCATTTAAAAGCACAACTTTTTAGTTTCTACCCAATGAAAATAGATAATTTGGATAGTTTAGAGAAAATTGAAATGATAATTTAAGAGTTTAACATTTAAAAATCTCTATGCTCAGATGGATTTAGGTGAAAATTGCACCAAATATTTAATAAATAACAGTGATTCTTCAGGATCTCTTCCAGAAAACTGAAGACACAGCGGCACTTTCCAATTGTTTTATAGAGCTGATATGATCCCGACACCAAAGTTTAGGTAGAAGCAGTGCAGAGAGAAGGAAGAAAACAATAGGCTAAATATTATCATGAATATATTCAAAAAGATCCTTAGAAGAAGGTGGGAAGAATTGAGGAACATAAAAAAATAATTTTACATCATGATGGAATTGAATTCAGATCAGAGCTGCAAATCTGTTACAGTATTTAAAAATCAGCCTCAATATTGAAATTAATCCATCACATTGACAGGCTAAAAAGAAAAACCACAAGTGCACATATCAATAAATGTAGGAAAAGTATTTGACAAAATTCAACACTCACTCATGTTAAAAACTCAAAACCAGAAGTACTTTGAAGCTCATTCCAACTCATAAAGAAAATCTATTAAAACTTTACAGTTAATAACTGTGATGGCTAATCTTGGTTATCAACTTGACTATATCTATAATCAACTAAATAATCAACTAAAACACACACTGCTAGAAATGCTTGTGAGGGATTTTCTTGATCAGTTATTTGACACTTGAAAATGAACCCAAATCTGGGCCTCACCTTCTAGTGGCAGCCTCATGCAAGGATATGGCAAAAGGAATCATTGCTTCTTGCCTGTTTGACCTTAGTCACACTGGCAAATGAATCGAGCATGTTGCCACAGCTAAAATTAAATCCAGCTTTTTCAGTTCCCAACATAAATTGAAGACTTGTAGTTCTCCAAGAATCCCCCAGGACTGCAGTGTCAGGGTTTGGTACAGCCCGGATTTCTCTGGACCGGATGGGAGGCATGGGAATAAAGACACAACTCACGTGTCCCTTCATGCACAGCTGCCTAGGCGTTTCTGTAAAGAGTAATGCAAGCATCACTTCTGGTATGGAGAAGAGGGAATGGCGTGTGAGTGTCCTGTCGATGGTCTTTGACTGTACTCCGGAGGAATGGATCATTGGAAAAGCTGGATAAGTACATGCAGGATCATTCCATGTCTTTAACCCAGTTTCCCTAAAATAAAAAAAGAAAAAGAAAAAGAAAAAGAAAAAAAGGGAATTACAACAAAACCTCAGGAGTTTTGATGTTCTCTTATTTCATCAAGAGATATTAAATGGCTCCTGTTTTTTCTTAACATTTGAAAAGTCCCAGACAGTTAAGAGGAACAGGTTACCAGGACTTTATGTTCTGCAATCTTCCCATTTCCATCTGAAATGGATGACTCAATTGTCAATAACAGCATCCCTTTAGTGATACGCCCAGAAATCAGATTCATGTTCTCTTTTCAGTTCTCTTTAAGCCAAGCAGTTTAAACAAGCCAAACATCACTTTCTTCCAAATATCAGACTGACTTATTAGAGATAATTGTTATTTTATTTATTTTAATTAAAGAATAAGTGCATAGTTTGGCATTAAATTTTGGAAGTAGTGAATACAATAGAGGTAGAACAATATAATGTTATATAACAATATGAAGTATTATATAGCAATAATAGTATAACAATATAGTATAATAACAATATAATATAATTATAAACCTATTAGCAAATGTTTTTTTGCTACTTTTGTGTGTGTGCAGGATAGAGGAGCATTTATGAACAGCAGCTATGTTTTCACCGTGTGAGTCCTGGGGACTTAACTCAGGCCATTGGGCTTCACAGCACACACTTCACCTGCTGAACCATCTCTCGTATTTTGACTATGGCTTTTCATTATCTGCTTCTTGAATCTTTGCCTAGTTAAAAATAGATTATAAAAATCATTTTATACCCTTATTTTAAATTAATGATTATATTATGAACATTTTAATAAATGCATGTTATTAACTCTGTTTTTACTCTAATCAGCTTTCTGTTTACATAAATTTGGGAATTAGTTCATTTTATGTAAATGAAAAGAGATTTATTGAGATCTAATTTATATAAGATACTTTTGCTCGTTAATAGTGTATATTTCATCATGGTAGGAATGAAGTTTCCAGGTTAATAATAGTTTGGTTTCTCTTCTTTCTCTTAATGTGATGTCTTCAGAAATAATATTTTATCATCTAGTTCTTCATGGTACCCAAGAGCAAAGACAATGGCCTAGAAAACTTGGGGGTGATCTATGGGACCTATTGACCAATAGCTTAAAGTGAAGTAGTTTATACCTATTACTGGGCTTTTAGTGAATAGCCTATAATGTCTAAGAGGAGCATGGCTCACCTATAATAAGGTAACACCAGTTAAATTCACACACACACACACACACACACACACACACACACACACACACCCTCCTGCAAATACCTTTGTAACAATCAAATTCAGTTATTTTATTTTTATTTCAGGAGAAAAAGCCCTACTATAACTTTGCATACATGATCTGTTCTGTTGAAAACCTTCTCAGTACCCACTCAGCATTCTCAAGCTCCATGTTTCTCCAATGTCCAATGTCTTCTGCACTGACGATGACCAACTTGAACAGTTCGTGATTCCCATTAGTTTTCAGCCATGGCTGTAACTTTTTACTTCCATTAATTTATGTACTAGTTTTGTAGCAGAACAGTGTTTCATCATCAATTGACTTATATAGCCCTGCATTATTCTTCATATTCAGTTGATGTAATGTCTCATTTTACTTCGTTAATTTCATTCTCTTGAATTTTTGTAGAAATAAAATTTACATTATGGAATTTTCTTCTGTTTTCATATTAGGTTGCCTATTTTTTTCTTGGATAATTGAATTTCTTTCCTTCATTTTGAACTGAGTTCTTACGAAGTATGTGATTTCTTTTTGTTTAGTAAATTTAATAGGGTCAAACCTACTCAAATTGTTTTTTTATCCATGGGTAGAATAAATAACTTTTTCATATCCATTTTAATTATCTACAATTAGCTGACATTCTCTTCAGTCTGTTGATATTGGAGATGTTCTAGCTTGTCTGTTAACCCCAAAAACATGGAGAACAGGAATTCAGCTGTGGAAGTGTGTATCTGCTATTGATAGACCAACTCTAGTTATTATTTTTGGTAATTGGTGTTCGGTATCTTATACTGGCATTTGTCATAAGTGTTTCTTGTTCTCTTTGGTAATTGTATCATTCTGGGTTAGCCAGTCATAGGTATACAATTATTTAGTCTTAAATTATTGACTGAAATTTTCTATAAAGCTGGTTTTTTTATTGTTGTTGTTTCTGATTTTGTTGCTCTATTTTCATTTAAAATAAAATGAACAAATTGAGAAGGAAAGATAAGTGTAAATAGGAGTGATTGTGAACTAGAACCTAAAATCATGGGCTAAAAAACTACATGAAAGAACTAGCAACTGTTTCAATTACTCTTGCCACTGGAATGTGGCAAGAGCCGAGAAAACCTGTGGAAAACCAGGCTCTTCTTTCTAGAACTGAATGCAAGCATGTGGGGCAGAGGAGTTAGAGGCTGGAGGAGAATGTAGGTCTGAAAAGTCTTCCAGACATCCCAACTTAAAGCATGTCAAGAAGGAAATTATGGGAACCGTAATTCAGCCATGTCAAGTGGACAATGAATGGTAAAAAAACAGCTTGGATTTAGGAGTTACTACCCCCAAACAAATGAAAGCTTTGCTCTATGACCTTTAAGATGATGAGAGTCAAGCTTATTTACCGTCTTTTTTTTAATATCTTTCCTGAAAGCAAGTAAAAATCCCCCAATGGGATGTAAGTGATCATTTTACAATTTAAAGTTACATTTGTATTGGCTGTAAAAGAAAGAAAATAACATTCCTTATGATTTATTGACACTCTATATTTTAATTTGATACTCAAATTTACAAAAATCCCTCTAATAAGAATTATTTTATTTTGTGTTGTCGGTGAAGCTGACCTTAAAAGAGCTGTTTTTTCCATCTGCAATGAGAAGTGAAACAAAGTTTAAGCCAGTGTTAGCTTCCTTGAGCCTCCTCCTTCTCTGCATAATTTTAGACAGCTAAACTCTCAGCGAAAAGCTTCCCTAGAAATACCTTGAAAACCAAAAGCATTTATACTCAATGAAAAGCTATGAAGGGGTTCATTCATTTGACCTTTATTTCCTAAACCACAATTAACATCCATCAGTGAAAAACACAATGGTAACTTGAAATTAAGCATCAGAAAAAGCTCAGAATGAAGAAAAACTTGATGCCAAATGGCCGAACTATAAAAACATACATACACAAATGGAGCCTGTAAGAGAACAGCTGTAATTCCGCTAAAATCCAAGAAATTCTCAGAAGAATTGAGAATCTAAGCACAGGATCTAAGTGTCTTGAATTACCCATGTTTCTTTGTTTACCTAGATTCAACAATTAAGAGTTATTAGCTGAATATGCACAGAATCTAAAACAATTTAAGAATTTAATTATAGCTTAATTCTTGATCTTTTCATTATGATGCTTAGTAGCAATTAATGGCCATTTCTTGATTCAACAATAATATTTTCCAGTCAACTGTAGTGATGCATGCCTTTAATTGCAGTACTAGGGAGGCATAGACAGACAGATCTGTGTGAATTCAAGGACAGCTTGTTCTGTACATTGAGTTTTAGGTCAGGTTTGAATATATCGTGAGAACCTACCTCAAAATTTATTATTCTGTTTCCTTTTGTGCAGCATGTCATGACACAAGCTACGTGAAAATTATCTTGGGTAACGTGTAAAACTTCCTGTGCAAAGGCCTTTATATCCTTGTGAAATTAAGAAAATAATTATGACACCTGACTCTCAAGGGAGCTGCTATTCAGAGGGATCTATTTAAAATTTTATGTAGATAAAAAGTGTATCAGTGGAATGTCATGGCTTAGTCTGAACTTGTATTCTCAGAACCTTCTAGAGACCAGTAAAACATTTAAGATGTAAGTAGTTATCTCTCTTCTGATAGTTAAAACTTTAGATTTCTATATCTAGAGATCTGAAGGTCAGGCTGAACTGGTAAGGGAAATCCTAGCAAAGGACACACTGAAAATGGTGATATCCTGGAAAGCCGTCCATGTACTAAACAGAATGAGAACTTACTTCTGGAGTTCAGTTGATTTAGTGAATAGAGGAAAAACCCCAAGTTCATCTGGACTTGGTAACTCAGCTTAGTCCAAGTTCATGTTGGGTATACCATTGAATTTTTATTTCCTAAAATTTTGCTAGGCTCTTCTGTAGATTTCAAAGATTAAAATAAAGACAAATTAATATGTTCTCTCATTTTATATATATAGGAATTTGAAAATGATTATACTTTAGAATTGCCAAGCTATATAGGCCTAAGGAAAATAAAATTTCTATGTACCAATAATAATTATTATCAAGTAATAATTATCTTTATTAAATAATAATTATTGGTATTAAATAAAATAATAAGATTACTAGAACTCTGTACATTTCTGCAAAATACCAGGCTTACAGAAGAACCATTCATTTCCCATAAACTCCTGACTAAAGCTCATTTCTCACATGTAGCTTCAGATGTTGCTGGAATCATTAAAAATTTTGTGCTTTTCCTTTCTACGAGGATTTGGAAAGAAATCTGCTGTGCCAATGTGGTTGTGACATACGGCTAGCGAACACTTTTTATGGGAAGGAACTGGAGGTTGCAGCAGGAAATGCCTGGACTTGTCCCCTTCAGGGGGCACAGAATTAAGTGATATGAAGGAAGCTGTTTAGTACAAAGAAAGTGTCTCATTTCCAGAAAGACTCATTCAAAATTGCACTTCTATCCCTAAGTAGCTTTAACACTTTAGGACATTTCCTGATCCCTGATAGCTTACTTTTTTTTTTAACACTATAGTATAAATTGTTATAATCAGTCTCACAAAACAATCACAAGGTTATAGCCATGTAAAATGCTTTAAAAGAAAAAGCAAGAGCAGGTCATCCATTAGTGAATTCAGTAAACCTTTTTGTTGGCAAGCTGTGCTAGCAACAGTCTTTAAAGAAAAGAAAATGCGGTGTTGTCGGCTCTACAAAGCTGCCTAGTTAGATACAGCAAAGATATGGTACCTGCGCAGCTGTAGGTGGTCAAGAGAAAAACCTGACCATGCAGCCCCTTTACTCCCCTTTATTTGCAGCTAGGAAGAGCCTTGTGGACAGTTCTGCCCTATGAAGAGTTAGTGGGATAACCTGTGTGAGTGACTTGACCCCTGGAACAGTGAAAGTTCTCCAGTTCCACTGTGCCATTCACAGCGAACAAGGTTATGCTGTTTCAGTCTTGCAACTGCAAGATGGTAGAGTAAAACAGCCACTTGGAGAAATACTGCAGTTTAAAATGGATGAACTTTCAAGTAAATTCTCCCATATAAGATGATAGGATTACTTATTGGATTTTACTAAAATTCAAAATTTCATGCAATTAAGTTAAAATAAAGAACAGGTATTAATGATTATTTTGGCTAAAGCTGTCACATACACCCAACATTCTTGGTGTAGTGAAAACACGGAATTCTATCAGAAGAGCCTGCAAGCACAGCACTAAACACACACCAGTACTGACTACATAGCTTTGTATCTGCAAGGGAAAATTATATTTTGAGCTTCCATAGCATTTTGTGAAGTACCTGATTCACTCTTCTGATGTGGATTTCCCCCCCCCCCCTGTAAGCTGTGAATACCATTGGCTAATAAAGAAACTGCCTTGACCTGTTGATAGGGCAGAACTTAGGTAGGGCGGGGAAAATGAAACTGAATGCTGAGAAAAAGGTGACAGAGTCAGGGAGAAGGCATGGAGCCACTGCTGGAGACAGACATGCTGAAACTTTGCTGGTAGGCCACACCCTCATGGTGATGCACAGACTAATGGAGATGGGTTAAATTAACATGTAAGAGTTAGCCAATAAGAAGCTAGAGCTAATGGGCCAAGCAGTGATTTAAATAATAAAGTTTCTGTGAGATTAATTCAGGGCTAAGAGGCTGGGAACCAACAAGTGGCACTCTTTGCCTACACTTTTTATTTTCATGTGAAATTCTGGATCCAGGTGATGCAAACAGAGCAAGAAAAAAAAAAGAGTACGCAATGTTTTTGATCTTGGCCATTCTGACAGGTGAAAGATGGAATCTCAGAGTTGTTTTGATTTGCATTTATCTGATAGCTAAGGATGTTTAGCATTTCCTTAAGTGTCTTTCAGCCATTTGAGATTATCTGTTGAGAGTTAACTGTTTAGGTATGTACCCCACTTTTTATTAGATTATTTGTTCTTTTGATGTCAAGTTTCTTGAGTTCTTTGTGTATTTTAAAGATCAGTCGTCTGCCCGATGTGGAGTTGGTGAAGATCTTTTTCCAATTGTACTAATATAAAGAAAATGTAAGCATCAAAACTTACAAAATGATTTAGTAACATGGGAAAAAAATCCTGAAGATGGCAAAGAGCCGTTTATGAAGATTGCTGCCCTAGATATTGTATATTCATGGATAGGGTCATTGTGGGTTATGGGAATATTGTATTACTCTCTAGGTCAATATGTGTGTTGTAAAATTTTGAAATTAAATGTTCCTTTTTTTTAACTGAAAGAGGGAGGAGGAGTAAGAGAAGAAGAGAAAAACATCACAATGTATTTCTGACTCTCCTAATTGGCTCATATTAGATAGAAAAGTGGTGGTATAGATAGCTCAAAGCTGCAAAGTGACCCAGCAAAAATAATATAATCAATTAAAGATGCATTGTCCCTTTTATATATGTACACAAATGGTCTCTAATGCAACTAAAGATATAGGCCTGGGCAGGGGAAGAGTGCATGGAAGTGTAAGTAAAGTTATGTTTCAATTATGAGCAATAAAAATTCTCTTCACAGAAACAGAGAGAATTCTTCAAACACCCAGAGGTTTTATTTAATACCGCAAAAGACTTCAAAGTAGTCTAGACATAGGTGAATACATCTACAAAGGATGGAAGAAATACTTGTGACATTTTTCAGACCATAAAAATGAATGGGGTAGTAATACATTTGCATGAAGATAATTAAGTGTCAAGATGGATAGGCTAATTATTTCTAGGCTCTTAGAGATGTGACTACAGATATTAATATCACAGAACAAAGATTATTGACTATAGCATCAAAAAAATCTAATTTCAAATATCAGCTTACCTTTAACTGTAGTTTGAACAAATTCACCTCATTGAAAGTGAGAATAACTATATATCAAAGTGTAAAAATAATAATTAAAGGTAATGTAAGGAAGATATCTCACAGAGTGTATAGTTAACACTGACTATTTTTATTGGTTAATAAATGCAGTATTTTATCCTTTATAATATATCATTTATTCCATTAATGAAGATAATGAGTCCACATTCAAGAATTCAAAACAATTAGAACTAAAATTGTCAGTATATCTGGTAAGTGACATTCAAATGATGCTTCTCTTAGTGTGCAAGTGTGCTCCTTAAAATTTTTTAGCAAACAATACTTGTTTTAGAATCCATGTGGGTTTTTTATTTCTGTTTATTTTTTAAGTCTGAACCATAGGAATAACAACAAGGATTTAAATAGATTATTGATTTGACTCCAACAATAAATACATCTGCTACGGTTCTTTAAAAACTGTCACGGCAAATGTCTTTCCACAATGCCCATTTACTTAGAGGTTGTGATTTGGATGCAAGTTCTCCATGAAAGGAATTTCCCAAAATTCTGCTCTTTGTTTTTCCAGAGTAATTAATATATTGCTATTATATTGCAGAATGGAAAAAATACCTTAAGTCAAAATAATTTATTAAGAAAAGTTGTAATTCTTGTCTCCCCTCTCCTCTTTGGCCTCCTTTCTGATCATAAACATTCTTCAGCCAGCTTCCGGTTTCTCTGTTTACCATTCATAACTATGATTTTCTAGCAGAGTTCCTTCCATTTTGAAAGTGAAAGCAATGCTCTTCCCAAATAGCATTGGCCCTAGAGTTCTATTAGGACACTTACTTTGGATGTTATGAAATTGGTCAAAAGCTCAGAAGTCAATTGGGAGGTGGTGGTGCATGCCTTTGTCCCAGCACTTGGGAGGCAGAGACAGGTGGATCTCTGTGAATTTGAAGCCAGCCTGGTCTAAAAGAACTAGTTCCAGGACAGGCCCCAAAGCTACAGAGAAACCCTGTCTTGGCAAACAAGAACAAAGCAAAGCAAAAAAAAAAAAAAAATCTCAGCAGTCAAGGAAGGGCCATGGTTTGGAGCTGGGCTATTTTTATTTAAAGAAAGAAACAAAGATCACTTACCTTGTAACTGAATTGTTTATGAATAAGAGCAAACAATATCTTAATATTTAGTCTGCCAAGACCGAGCATTAAGCACTCAGATGTGGCCGTGGGTGGACGATGTGAGAGTATGGGTTCCCTCACCCTGATTGCATTCCGCCTTCTATCCAGATTTGGAGAATATTGAAAAATGTACACGCTGGGTTCGTGTTCTTAATCTCATTTAGCAATAAGATCAATTCTTGGTCTCATGGTCTCGGCAGAATTTGGCAAGAGACACAGTGACATGCTCACTCCGCAGCTGTAGCTGCTGTACTGCACTCTGGGTTAAACAGTTACCATACGATTCCTAATCTGTTTTCAATAAAATCGTGTGTACAGCTAACCAGGTACAGAAAGCTGCCCACTCAACTAGCATCCCCATATCCTTTTCATCTTGCAAGAAAAATTATTGAATATTCAAAATTTGTTTCTGAACACTGGCAGTATTTTACAGAGTTTAGGTGCAACATTTGCCAAACTTCAGGAGACACTAAGCTAAAGTTCGAAGTTTGGTGTCCATTTCTTAGGCTGCTTTCAATTCTGTGATTCCCATGCTCGAGCAAGAGGGTCCAAGTAGCATTCTGAACATGTGGGAAATGCTTTCAGAGGAGAGAATGTTCTAACTTGAAAATAGAACTGAACCTTTTATATGGAGTGTGTTTTTATAATGCGATGAAAAAGACAAAGTTTGCTGTTTGGAATAACGAAGGAACCTCCTCCTAGAGTGAAACACACACACACACACACACACACACACACACATAAATAATATGACAGCCTACAGGCACATTCAAGGCCTTTCTAGAAGGTCTCAGTCCTTGGAAAAATCTAAGAATGCTCTGTGACATTCTCACTCAGGAACTGTAGGATGCAAAGTCCAAGACCCTTCTTCCTGCACCCAGGATCCTTTGGTGATGTAATGTTTTCCTTCTTTGTTTTCATCCCATTCAGTACACTACCCTAATGTAATCCGGAAAGCAGTTTTGTAAGATAAATCACCAGACAAGCCAATAAATAAAAAAAAATCCACTGTATTCATTGGGTGGTTTGTCATGAATTTTATGAATGGCACATCCTGCCTTTGAGTTCTGTTAAACACTCTCACCCCCACTTCCTTATTTCCACTGATTCTGAGTCCAGCTAGGAATCCGAGAAGTATATTATAGTTAAGCTCTTGCCTTAGGCTTACTCCAAGACAAAAGACAAATTCTTTCTTCTCACTACTTCAGGATTTTTTGGATGGGCCAAGTAGGAATGAAAGTCCTAACCAGTTCCAAAAAAAATATTAAATAACTTTCTTCTAGCATGACTTAACAAAATTTGGATCCTATATCATCTTCAGCGTTCCCTGTGGTTGTTTTGGCTACCTGCTCAATCTTTGTTTCTGCTCACATCTAACCACGAATCTCATTCCCCAAATTTCCATTGTGGGACGAGATCCTGAGTGTTGCTACCACTCGTTTGTGCACAGGTCAATGTCTCCAGGAGACGCTGTGGTTAATGAACGGAGGGAAATATAAGACGCACACACCAGTGGATTTTAAAACAAGGATCTGTGGTGGGAGAAGGAAGTGGGAGGAGTTTGAGGCTGTCTATGGAAAGCAGCCTGGTTTGTACATCCCACAAAGCGTGCATGATCCAAGCATCACACATGTGTGTGTATGTGTGTGTGTGTATGTATTTACATATATACGTGCACGCACATTGCCATAGTGATCTTTTCTTGACTTCAGAATGGATGTCAACGTAAAGGCAAGACTCTGAGGCTTTTCAGCCACTGTGACTTCTCATCTTCCATTTCTCTCTGCAGCTGGTTGGAGCACAGTGGGAGTGGTGAAGGTGTTGTTGTTACTGTTTATATAATGTTACTCCTCTTCTCCAGTACCATCTATCCCCATAACTGCAAAGAGCGAAGTGCCTGCTTTTTCAGTATTTTTAATATTTTGTTCTTAGCCCTCAGTTACACTAATCAAACTCTTTTTTCAGTCCATTCAATTTTCCCCCACTTTTTTGACTTTTCTTATTTTTTTCTCTTTTCCTTCAAATACTCTGCCTGAACTGCTTTGAATAATTTTGCAGATCCCATGCTAGATGCCACTTAATTTTTTTAAAAAGGAAGAAATCAATTAGATTTTTAATTTCGTCCTGGTTTTTACCCAAATTTTAAACTTAGCATATGGCCATGGTACATAGTTTTAGCTTTTGTAGACAAGTCCTTCAAATGCAACATTGCCTGGGATCACATTCAACCTTTTCCACACTCCTTTCATTCCTGTTCCATTTTCCCCTTCTTGTTTGTCGTATTTTCCCACCCATTTCTCTATTGATTATATTACACACATATATACACACACAAACACACACACACTATTCTATATATGCTATATCATGTTTTATTATGTAAAATATTCTAGCAATAACAAATGAGAGAAATGTGATACTTGTACTTATGAATCTGGTTTGTTATATTTAATATGATAGTGTCCATCCAGTCCTATCCATTTTTCAACAAGGAATACAATTACATATTGGGTAAATTTCCTCTTTCTACTTTTACTATTAATTTGGCTGTTTTAATTGGCTTACTTAAAACGTGTGGACAAACATGGCTTTCTCTGGGCAAACCTATGACCCTCACTAAAGTAATATATCTATATGTGTATGTCTGTATATAGTGAATGTGAATTCTGAATGTGTAGCATCAAAATGGCAGACAGATATTAGATTTTATTTTGATATAAGTATTATACAATTTTTAAAAAAGGTGATTTTTTTTGCCATTTTTCCATTTTGAAGTCTCCTTCCAGTGAAAATAAACAGATTTAAATAATTATACAAGCACTGATTTCAGAATGTATCAGAAGGTGCAGATAACAATGTGTCTTTGTGGGGTTCTTTTGATGAGTTTTCTGAGTGTCTTTATATGCATATAGGTAGGAAGAAGCAATGTATTTCAGAGAATAACTATGACTTGGTAACTTAAAGACGTAAGGTTTTAATTTTACTATCTATCAAATAAAAAATAACTTTACATCTCCTAAAAGGAGGAAAAACAAAAAGAAATAGACAACACTTGTCTGTATTATATTCATAACTGCAGAAATAGCAATGGAACATTGTTTTATTTCTTACATTAAAACTTTTTATTAGATTGACAATAAGTACACCCCCTACACAAATAATAATTTTATAAGAAATTATTATACAGTAAATTATGTAGTGAATTCATTGAGGCTATTAAGTGGGTTTAATTTTGAGTGATTAGCTCCTTATAGAATGTTAGAGAGAATCTTCTGGGGTTTGGGAATGGCGGGAGGTAAAGGTGGGTTTTTCTCTGTTTAGCTCATAAAAGCTGCTCAGCTGCAACTCATGCAAGTTGGTTCTGATGCTGGGTTGGCACAGGCGTATGCCAGTGTCTGTGTTTCTTGTTAGCAACCCTGGGCTGCTGCGTTTGTTAATATTCCACTCACATAGAGAAGCCTGTCTTTTCAAAGGCTTTTCAGCACGCCACATCAACACGTTTTTTTTTTTTCTTACTTCAAATTATTTCTATTTTCTGCTGAACCTTGCTGAGGAAATTGACATTCTGTGCTATCCAGCCAGTGACTCATTCACACATTTTGCTTTGTCCACAGTGGTTCAGTGCCTCTTGCCATCCTCCTAACTAGCACAGTTATTATTCTGACTTCCAATCACATTGGACGATTAATGCCTGTTCCCCTGCATCTGCAGAGAAGCAAAAGTATTTGCCAAATCCCTTTCATAACCAAATTGCTGATCATAAAGAAGGAATATAAATATTAAGACAATATTTGTCTCTCAGCAGTGAAGGATTTTAATGTCATGTTGCTGCCAGGCAAAGATGGCTCAGGGAGCCAGTTGGAATTAAAAAGTAGATGTTGTTTTTTGGACCCTTTTTAAAAAAACGTATCTCTGAAAACCATAGATAGGATGGTTTTGCATTTTTGTGCATTAGTTTTAGTTTCTCATTTTTAATGTCCTGCTCTGATGTTTATTTACTGAAACTGCATAATAATTAAGTAAAACTTTTACATCTTTGCAGTTCTCAGTGAAAAGAATACTGTTAAATGATGTTATTATTTTGAATGACAGGATAAAATATCTTTATTTCAATTTATGAATATATGTAAAGGCATATGTGCTTTGCTTACAGAATCATTGTCAATCATATTTTCCTTAATCTGTTATTGTGAAAATAGCTTTATATCAGTCTTTAGCAGTATAATTGTTTTTAAAATGAATTTGAGCTTTACAGATCAAGAAATTATGATTTTTTTTTTGTTCACAAGAAAAAGAAAAGAGTACACTTTCTCCGCTAACATTCTCATCCTTGCTAGTATTCCTTTTCTGTCCCAACACTAGCAAGGATTTATTATTCTAGTTGCTACCAGTAGTGGCTTACTATGTAAATCATAATTTTTATCAGTGTAATTCCTTTTTCTCTTTTATTTATGAAATCAACCATTAGCATCAAGTGATTGCAGTTTCATTTGTTAAAGTATAACCTATTGCATAGTCACAGTGCTACATTTTTCAGGGAAATTTAGAATTTAAGCAGACATTACCATTAGCACATCACAAGTGAGTAATAAGGGCAGCGCTTTCTTAGATTATAGAGGGCATTTTCAGGCATTCTTTTAAAAATAAGTATAACACGTCAGTTACGAAACAAGGAAATTTTCTCACCTATCACATCTTTCTAAAAAATAGAAATAAACAAATAAAAGGCCCCACCAGGACCAATGTCTAAATCTCCAACTATCTCTTGATTTGCCATAGCTGTACACTGAGCCTAGATGCTCCCCGTAGAGGTGTGTTCATATTTGATCTACTTTCAGGATAATCTTGAAAAAGGGAACACAATACGTTGCTTCTTTTAACTGGATGCTTGAATACATAGAAGAAACTCAATAACACAATTGAGCTAATAAACACTAAGTCTTATTATCTTCATGTAGTCATATTAGTGAGCCAATAGAGCATGTCTTACCATGTGCCCTGTTCAGCTATGTTGGGAATACGTGCCATTTGAAGCTATTTTTTTTTAACAGTGCAGAGTGTAGCAGCCTTGGTTTATGATCTTGTATTTTTATCTGCTTGGTTTCTACTAGATAAAGTGAGTAGACACAGTATCTCCCTTAGCTAGTTTTAGTGGCTGGACACCAATGCAGACAGGCATGCCCTGCAGTTAGGAGGATGGCTTCTCTTAATATCCACATCCTTCCTTTTCAAGCAAAAAAAAATGCCTTTTTTTTTTGACTGAAGGCATCCCCATGGCCTCCCCATTTCAGGCAGAAGGAATGCACATTTTATTCCAATAACACATAGCCACCCACAGTGCCAAAGGCAAAATTAATCTAACAACTTAAGAGTCAGCCCTGGTTATTCACAATATAACTACATAGATATAAAAAGTGGACAATTCAAGATTCAAACAATGCATCTTGAAGGCATCCCATCCCTGTGTCCATCATGCAAATGATGATGAGAGAGGAAAAATGAGTAGAAAGTTTCCCACTGAAAAAGAAATACGCAGTTGATAGTTAAATTTGATTTCTATACAGATTAGTGTTGTGATCGGTCAGTGTTTGCTTGTGACTAGCTTTTTTAAATCATGGATTCATTTTTTAAGGCTCTGATCCAAAGCAAAGGGATGATCTATTACTACAACTCTTGTAGGAGTTTATTATCCAACCAACCAGGTATCAGTTTATTTTAGATGCTTTTAAAACTCCTCTTCTTGCTTTATAATAGGTTTTTGTTGATTTAAAAGATGATTCACCTATTGAGTTCCAAACAGGGACCTGGTATGAATATTCTACACTAACTTTATACCTTTGTATTTTAGTATCTGCTGGCATGAACAATGGTTTCAGTTGATGATATCCTATTGTTACTGAGTTCAGTTTGCAAGAGCAGTCACAAGAGAAGAGCAAAAGCAAAGAGTTAGTAAACATGGTGTGAGTAGACCAGGGACACTTGATTTCTGAAGTTCTGTTTCCAACCATTTCCTATTTCACTTCTTTATTGATACCCAATGTGCTTTAGAGGAGTAAAGATTTCATTATTATAATGCTTAGACTAGAACTTCTGCAAGCCATTTAGCATAGTTAGAAATACACAAATTTCATAGTGTACCAGTACACTTATATTTCCGGGAAACATTCCCAAGGTAAACGATGGTCAGGAGGAAACCAGCCCCAATTCGGGGAGACTGCTGCCGTGTGCCACTGCTTGTAGAGCAGGGCTCAGGCTTTGTGAGGAACTGTGTGACAGGACACTCTAATCCAGACAGAATAAGATGTAACTAGCTGTTCAGACTGTATTGTCTGGATTCTCACTTGTGCTTGTGTGGGAGAAAGGAACAAAAGGGTGGAAGTCTGCTGCAAATTTTTTTTTCTCTACATTAGTTGAGGAGGAGTAATTTGCTGTTCAGACAACTATCTCAGCTTAGATCTGTCTTCAGTGATAACAATGGGAAGCAAAACAAAAACTGCTCTGAAGTTTCAGACAGTTCCAGAATTATGACGCATCTGGAAGAATCTACTTGGACCCCTGTGCCCCCTCCCATTAGGAGATAGAACACATATGAAAAGTACAAGAACTTCAGGATCAGGCTGCCTGTCTTCTATTCTGGATGGCGTTTTACTAAGATAATCTCTCCCACAGTTTCCTGAGGGTACATTACATACTGTAAGTTAACTATCCTATCATTCAGTGATGATATTTTTTTTTGTCTAGGCCATTAAAATGTTTTGTGAATTTGTTATCGTGAATACTTGGCACATATTTAATGTTGCAATGTCCCGGTAAGGTCGGTTTAATTCTTCTTTCCATTTCATGGAGAAAAAAGTTGGCATGCCATGGGATGTTACAAAACCATAGCAACTTGAAGTGGATATTTAGAGTCTAGTCTGCATCTTTGTGCACACTTAGCATCATGATTTTCTGCCTCGGTGACACTGCTGGAAAAGGATTCTGCTCTGTACTTTTCCAGATGCTCTCAAACTGCAATAGGAACACAATGACAGGGAAGTGGCATCCTGACATCCCTAAGTCCCCATCTATTTCCTTTGGGACTCTAGACCTTTGTAAGGTCTAAGATTATCAGACACCTATCCTCATTATTTTAATAGTATTCGTTCTGTAGAATGGATCCCTATCAGAGGTATTGAGAAACTAGAGCCTACAGCCTAGCAGCCTATCTGTTCTCTAAGTTCAGTCCTGCAAACCACTGACTGAGCTGGCTGGTGCTACTCTTTCCTTCACTATACAGAGGTGGATGAGTCTAGATGACAACCTGCGATGTCCTTCTGAACTTCTCTAATGAGAACACTCACTCTTTTGTGATTCTCGAGATTTATTGCCAAATTCAGCTTATAGTAGAAGCCCTTCCTTTTGACATTTTCTCTTAGAAGCACTAACACTTCCCTTTAACTCTTCTTTCTGATGCATCTGAACATTGCATCTCAGCAGTGGTGAAATAGAGATCAATGTTATCTTCATCTGGGAAACCTTCCTCACGTCCCCAGTGAATCAAATCCTCAGATTAATATTTCTAGACAAATATCTCAAGCCATTTGTCATATAGAACTGAATTCTTTCCAGACCAGAACTCTGATACCCAAAAGTACTAAATTGCAAAATATAGAATGCTAGTATCTGTTTGTATTCTCCAATTTTTAAATGTTTTAAATGTCCAAACCAGCTGTAAACTACTGACAGCTAAAAATAAAACATGTGAGAATATGCACAAGACGGGGCTGAGGGCTCTCCTTAAGTCCCTTCTCAGAACACGAAAATCTTCGCTAACAATTCACCATGCACTGGTGCACCCACTAGTATTTGGTTGAGGCCTTACAGATGTGGAGGAGGGCAACCACTGAAAGCTGTGCCTGAAATAAGGAGGACTCACTCACCTTATTAACCTTATTATCACCTTATTAACTTGTTAACCCAGGCACTGCCACTCCCTGTTCACCGTTCTCTTCTGTCATCCTATTCTTTCTTCTTGATGAAAAAAAAACTTGCAAAAGAATGCCTTCTCTTTCATTTTACAGGCAAGTTGGCAGAAAATTGATCAAGAGGATTTTGTATTGCCATAGTGATTTTGGAGGGTAAAACATTACAAGTGTCTCTGCTATGTTATGTGAAAGAAATTGGGTGGCCTACATGGCTAACTTTAGCTCTGGTATACTTTGGTTTTAGAGAAAGGTTTCTCAGCCCTATTTCAGTTAGGTGTGTATATTTCAAAGATTTTACCACCAGGTCCCGTCACATATCTGTTCGGATTTCAGCGGTGGGTTGTCGCTGTAACTTGGACCTGAGATGTTTCCTGGGGCCCAGGTGATAAAGGCTTTGCTCTGGAGTATGGTGCTATAGGGAGGCAGAAATATCTTTAAAGGTTTATCTGACTAGAAGGTAGGTAAGACACCTAGGTGTATCCTTGAAAGTGGGCATTGTAGCACTAGCTCCCTCCTTTTTCTCTTTTGCTTCCCAGATGCATGAAATAGGCAGGTGTCTGCTCTATATTCCCACCGTGATGTGTATACGCTGCAACAGGCCCTAAAGAATAGGCAGAATGGCTGCTAGGGAGTCTCTGAACTCATGAGCCAAGATAACCTTTACTGTTTCTAATGAGAGTGCTTTAAACCTTTTTCCCCAGTAATAAAAAGCTAAGGTAGTCACTGGCTAATATTCTAAAATATATATGCAGTTAACATATATTCAGGTATCAATAATATGTCCTCAGCTGTAGCAGTCACTATAAAGTTTGTATTTTCCCACATGATTAAATAATGTGCCCGTATGTATGTTAAGACTGGAAAAGGTTAATTTTCTGTAGGATTGCCATGCTTTGGAGCTAAACTACTTAAGAATAAGTAATTAAAATTCTATGTTTACTGGTTTTTAAAATTTAAAATTGTTTTTGAAAGAATAGGTGTGTGTGTGTGTGTGTGTGTGTGTGTGTTTTGCCTGTGAATTCCTTGGAGGTTGTCAGAGGTCATTTGCATTTTGGGAATCAAACCCTGGTCCTCTGAAAGAGCAAGTTGTTCTTAACTCAGGAACCATTTTTTCCAGCTCCTGATTTTGGATATTTTAACAACATATTATTTGTATCAAGTTTATCATAAAGATATAGTCAGGGTTTTCATGTAACAACTGTAGAGAGATGGTTCAGTTGGTAATCTGCTTGCTCAAAAACTTGAGGGTCTGAGCCCAGATCCCTATCACCAAGGTGAATGTAAACACAAAAACTTGGGGAGGCAAAGATTGGACGATTCTGGAAGCTCCTTGTTCAGTTGTCTTTGGGAGCTGAAGGTTCATTGAGAATGTGTGCAATTGTGGTCTAAATGTGGCAAATTATTACACAAAAAGTAGTGGGTTTTGAAATGAAAAGAGTAAGAACCTTGAAAAATATTAGAAACCTGGACTATCTTGGAACGCCCTTCTGTGTGCTGTGAATATGTTTTATTAACACTGGATAGTAAAGAAGCTGATTTGATCAAGAGCCAGGAAGAAAAGAAACAGGTGGGAAATCCAAGCAGAGACACAGGGAAAAGGGCAGAGTCAGGGAGATGGCAGCAGCCATAAGGGAAGCAAGATGTGAGGTGATAAGCCACGAGCATCCTGGTAAAATACAGACTAATAGAAATTGGTTAATTTAGTTGTAGAAGCTAGTTAATAATAAGTCTGGGTTATTAGGCCTATCAGTTTGTAGTTAATATTAAACCTCTGAGTGGTTATTTGGGAAAGTGTGGGCAAGACAGAAAAGTACTGGCTACACTGGACTGGAAGACAAATGTTGAAAAGCAAAGCAGCTTTGGCAGAATATAACATCCATTCAAAGAACCACACATACAATTAAATTTATATCCTTATGAAAGCATCCTGGTTTTCTAAATGTTGCATATAAAACAGTTCATTTAAGATCTTAACGCTCCTTTCAATAGCATGCCATCTTTTCTTTTTGAAGAACTTTCTCTAGACTTGACCCTTATTTCGGCTTTTCTTCCCTCTGCATTATTGGAAAACCCAATTAATAGGCAAAAAGGAATGTTCTTTCAATAATACTCCACTTAAAAGGCAAATGTCTTTCAGCCCAATTACCGCATTTGTTTCAGAAGAGGTTAAAGTCCATTTACCTTCACAGTTTCTTAGATGAACTGAGTTTTTTTTTTTATTAAGAAATTACAAAATCACACTAAAGTTAAGTCATAAAGGACTGATCTCCAGAAAGCAATTTTCTGAAAAGCCATGAAAGTAATTTCAGGTTTTATGGGACTTGACTTGCAACGTTCTCATGAAAAGTGAGAATCAGCATAAGTGATATGGGTTGGAAGTAACACTGAGAGCTTGAGTGTTTGCAGGTATCTTTCAGTTAAGTGATAATTATGACTTATCACCAGTGTTACCTAGCAAAAATGACAATGATGGGACAATTATATATCTTTAAGTGTTTGTTTTCCAAAAGGACAAAGTAATTTCTATGTCTGAGTAATGATTCAGAGGACGTTGAAATGTTCTTAGAAAGTGTAGTTCTGTTTGCTACATGGCAGCATGGCAACACCCCTGAAGGTTTGTTCTCTATGAGACTGGATGGAGCAAATGTCTTAAGTAAGAGATGACAGGTGACCAAATGGTGACTGAAGCTCAAGTTCATTTCACAAGCAGCTATGTGCACAGCTTGTGAAAATTTATGGAATTATGTGTGTAGTAATCTAGACTCCCAGAGTTCTACACCAAATACACCAGAACTGTGATTGGCCTGTTTTCATTAACTTAATGAAATCAGGAGGCCCATAGTTGTTTGTGTTTGTTTAATTTTCTTTGTTTTCAGATGCTTCTGGGTTGCTATTCTCAATGGGTTTTATTTTCGATACTACATAGTATTCTGTGGGAGGAATAGATTGCATGTTTATTTCTCCTGATTGTATTCATTAGGATTGCTTCAATATTTTGTTTTTTTTTTTATGTGGGTTATTTATTTATTTACTTATTACTTGAAAATATCAATATACAGCTCAGGCTGCCTTTGAACTCATTCTGTCGCTAAGATTGGTCTTAAATTTGTGTTTCTTTTGCTTCATCCTCACAATTCCTGGGGATTTTAGGTAGGTGCCCCTATGCCAGGTCTATTCCCAGTTTTTAAATACAGTAGTTAATATGACTATATTTTGTGCATGTTATTTGATGCATATACCTACATATTTCTAATGAGTACACTACGTTTTACAGATCCTTGAACTATAGGTATATATTTAGATGGTTAGATACTTACAACATTGTTTTCTAGTATGTACCCACACCAAAAATGTGTGTATGAATTTCAGTAATAATTACTGAAGAAAGTTATACAGGCATTTAGAGACCAACTGAAGGAATTGCTCAGTGATTAAGGGTGCTTATTGAGCAATCTTGAGGACTGAAGTTAAGATCCCAGTATGCACACACACACACACAGATGTGCACATGCATACACATGAGTACATGCACACACATAAACAAAGGAAACCAGACAATTTTTTATACATTCACATGGTAGGTTGACAGAGGAAGATTTCTGGGATTTGTGAGCATCCAGCTTAACTGGAAAACATGAGAGATTATAGAGGAGGACACTGCACAGTAACTTCTGCCCACTATGTACCTGACAGCATGCGTACATGCACACACAAAAGCACATACACACACACACAAATATGCCGACATTAAAAAAAATCACCAAAATAAAACCATCAAAATAAATGTAGAGTAACAGGCATAATAATTAAAGCTGAACATGTTGATTTTATGCTAATTCTTTTGTGTGTAGGAGCTAGGAAAAAAAAGAAAGGCTGAAAATAGCCCTTTCAGGTAATGCATGCATTTGAAGGGAGAGTGGACAGAGAAGACGTTTGAAAAGACACAGTTGGAGAAAAGTTTGGTCCTCTGCACATAAGTGCAAGGAAATGTAAACTTTTGATACAGAGTAAAGATTGGAATGAGAGCTGTTAAGTTGCCTAGGACTTGACAATGAGGTGACATTGATAAAATAGCCGAATAAGCAAGAGTTATTGAGGTGGAGACCTTAATCAGATAAAATGGGAGGTGCATTAATAGGAATGACTATTGCAGAATCTTTATTAACACTGTAAAGATGTGTCTCTGCCTAAGACACCTTCCAATTGGTTTAAGAAAAAGCTGAACAGCCAATAGCTAGGCAAAAGAGTATAGGTGGGACTTCTGAGCAAAGAGAGAACTCTGGGAAGAAGGAAGGTAGATTTTGCCAACAGACTTGGAGCAAATTGGACATACGTACTGAGGAGAGATAACCAAGACATATAGCAGAATTTAGATTAAAAAACACTGGTTAATTTGAGTTATAGCAAGCCTAGATAGTAACAGGCCTAATGTAAGACCCAGATTACATAATTAGTATTAAGTCTCTGTGTCATTGGTGGTCCCACAAAAAGGAAAGTCCAACTACATTTGACAAAGCTTATTACAGGTGATAATCATTCAAGGGGAAAGTCTTTAGTGAAAAGACAGTTGGGAGAACGAGAAGAAAATTTCACCACTATACATTTGCAGAGGGTTATTATCTAGACTACAAAAAGAAGAACAACAGAAACAAAAACAAAGCCAGCCATCACGAAGCAAAAATAAGCAACAACAACAAGAAATAAAATTAAAAAGTGGAGCCTGGGACTAAATCAAGTTCTCAAAAGACAAAATTTGGAGAGCTGAGAAACATTTTTATTGTACAGTTCATCATTTGCCACCAGAAAAAAGGCAAATTAAAGTTAATTTGATATGAAATTTACTCTGCCAGTATCTATGTGAAGCAGTCTGGAAGCAGGGCACGTACCATTAAAGCTGGGGATGGTTGCAGTTGCGGCCCACAGTTCATAACTAATGAATTGTCCTGGCTCAGACCTCTGTGTGCCTAAGCTACTCACTTAACAATTGTGGCTGTTCATGACTTTGACCTAAAATTCTGATTTATTTTCATTTTTAAAACTGTCATAGACCAACTTCAACAAAAATACCACTTACCAGTGCTGGAGCTTGGAGATTAGAAAATAGTAAAGAGAGTGAAGATTCAAGTGACAATAATAAAACAGAAACATAAGATAGTACCATTCTGTAAGCTGCTTGAAATTTGCAGGCAAATGGGTGGATCTAGAAAACATCATATTGAGTGGGGTAACCCATACCAAGAAAGACAAATATAATTTGTACTCAGGCTTTTAGACATAAAGCAAAGAAACAACAGCCTACAGTTCACAATCCCAGAGAACCTAGAAAAAAAGGAGGAGGACCCTAACAGAGACATACATGCATCTAATCTACATGGGAAGTTGAAAAAGACAAGATCTCCTAAGTAAATTGGGAGCATGGGGATCATGGGAGAAGGTAGAAGGGAAAGGGGAGGAAGGGAGGGGAGTTGAGAAAAAATATAAAGCTCAATAAAAAAAATTAGAAAAAAGAAAACAAGGCTGAAGGCCGCATTTGGCATCTTCACACACAGCATCACGTGAACTAATAAGGCTCAGGTGAACTGACTCAGTGTATGTTCATTACTATAATACAATTTATCTGCTTGTATAACATGATGGATAAAATGTGAAATATTGTTTAATGTGTATAAAACACTGCCGCAGTTTTCATCTTGCAAGAGTTGTTGAAATTTCTGTCAAAGTGAACTTAGTACTCAAAAGATAATTGAGCATTGCATCGAGGTAGAGGAGACTGGAGTAAAGCAGCTTACTTGTAGATAGGGTTGAGTTCAGCTGATGGGAACAAACTCCTCAGAACTACTTAGCAGGTGGTGAAGCAAAGCAAAGGCCAGACTTCCTGATTTTTTCTGTTACCTAAGTGAAAATTTCTCTGAAGTAAGATGGGTTAAAAATAAAACTATCTCTGAAAAAGGTCAAACTATTGATAAGGTATTTAACAGGTATCCCTTCAAGGCCTGATGCTTTTCTCCTGTGTTTTCTTCTTTTATTGCTTGTATTTCTGAGAGATTTTTTTCTACATCATTAAATGTTCTATTTTCTTACCTGCCATAGTTTGAATACTGAACAACCCCCATGGGCTCATATATTTGAATGCTTGGTCAACAGAGTTTGGCACTAGTTGAAGGGATTAGAAGCTATGGCCTTGCTGGAGGATGAGCTTTGAGGTTTTAAAGGCCCAAACCAGGCCCAGTAGCTCTCTCTTCCTGTTGTCTTGGATATGGACGTAGAACTCTTGGCTACTTTTCAGCACTTTGACTTCCTGCATGCCATGCTTGCTCCCTGCCTTGATGACAATGGACTTAAACTCTGAAACTCTAAGCAAGCCCCAATTAAATGCTCTCCTTTGTGTGAGTTGCCTAGGTTATGGTGTCTCTTTACAGTAATAGACACTGTGTACTCTTTATAATTCCCCTTTTCTTGGGTAAACCATGCCTCCTTTCCTTTTAGCCCATTAGTCACAGTTCTGAGGATTCTCTTTCCTGCCTTAATTTTCTGAGTATTTTTCCCTTCAAAGGTTCATCAGATTCCAGGGAATGGTTTTCTAGAATCCCGAATGAGAAAGAAGAAACTACAGTTCTGGTAAAAAACTCAGTGTGCACAGGCAGAGTAATTGACCCTGTTTCAGATGGATGATCAGTTGAGACCTGGCCATTTCATACTCGAGCAACTTCCAAATATCAATATTTGGCTGGATTTACCCCTAGATGAGGTCTAGTTTCCCTAGCATGTTTTATTATCTTTTCTTCTGGATACAAACCTAATAATTCTACTTCTCACAGTGGAAATGGCAAAAGAAGTAAATTGGTGCATAATTTTTTTTGATGTTCAGTCTCTCAAACTCTCCCAAATATTACCCATATCTATGTCTTCTGGGAGAAAACCTGCAATCAACCCTGTGGAATCTGTGGATTGGGAGAAGCAGGCAGGGGGTTTCCCTCATTTGTCTTTCCATCCTCAGCTCATCTTGCTGTGTTCAGAAAGGTCTGGTGCCTCTGAGTCCCAAAGGCTTCCTTCATTTTTATTCCACATTCTGTTCATCTCACTAACAAAAAGTCGCCTCTACTCCTGCATCTGCTTTTCTATTTCCAATACTTGGTGCTTGTCTCTCACCCACTGTGATATTGTCTTTTCATACTGCTCAAGCTTGTAGATTGTTTCTGTGACATTGTTTACCTGCCATTATAGTAGACACATAACTAGAAACCGAGAGCACTGATCTCAACTAGTCTATGTAATGAGAATCCTAGTGACATTTAGCTGCCTCACTTGTCTGCCTTCCAACCTTATCTGTTGGGAGGCAATGATGGTGCCCATGAAGAACACAGAAAATTCCTGCTTATATTAAATTCATAGGAGAAGAAGTCAAATTAAGTTACTAGAAGATTATAGAATATTCTAACGAGAATCGATTTTTTTCTTAAAATGCAAGAAAGGTTAAATCATAACAAAACTGAGTATGTGATATCAGATTCTGTGATATCCAAACAGTTAAAATGCATGATATCTGAGATGCACAACTTATCTCTAGGATTTAATTCTATTTCTTGGAGTTTGTTAACTTGTTAGCAACTAGTTGCCTTACTCTAGTTTAACTGTGCTTCATTTTAATTTTTATCTGCTCTGGTATTGACAGTTTTAGTTCTAGTAATTGTTGTTGAAATCATCCCTTTTACTATACCCACTCCCAGATGTTCTAATAGACACTTCCTATTCTTTCATAAAAAGCATGGTATCTGATATCTGAGCAGCATGAATAGTCACAGTACATTAGGCTTATACCTTCAAGTTATAAAGTCATATGTCTAGTTAAATTATATATTGAAAGCCATAACAATCTTGTTTAGTTACCTATCGCAAGAAAAAAAAAACAATGAACTGCAGCCAAGCTAATTTTTCTGTTTAAGTGGAAACCACATCTTGTTTCAACTTATGAATTTGATTTTAAAAAGTAAGAAATAAGTCCATCTAGATTAAAAAAAAAGTTAGGAAAGTATTCAGTAAGATTCACAGAAGTCCGGTGTTAGCAACAGTGGTGTTTTGAATGGAAACAAGATCAATCCAAGCTGCAAACAGCCATGAATGCAGTTGCAGCCATGCTCACTACTCTTTCAGACTCTCACAATTGAAATATGAGTCTGAGAAGCAGGTAGTGGGCAGGGCATGCTCACCATCCACCTTCTCAGCTGCCAGTCTCCCAGAGAGCAGTTGGCTTTGGTGACTTTAGCAGTTCCTCTGGGCAAGCACTCTGCCTTGCAGCATTAGCTCTTCTTTCCTCTTGGCTTTAAACGGAGACGGATTGACTACATGACTTGGGATTAGAAACAGATGCTGGTGTCTATGAAACACAGATTAGGCAATATGAGGGAGACTCAGAATGCTTGGCACTGCACTAAGGATTCTGATGTAGCAATTCTTGTTGTTGTTACAAAGATTTTTCCCTCCCCATTTCGTGGAAATAGTAGTTTAAGAAAAGCAAGAAGTACTACACATTATACTTAACCCCGTGAGAGGCCTTAGGTGCTTACACAGTCCAGCAATGTTAAAATGAAATGATTCTAATTGTACAGCAACCTGTAATTACAGAAGGCAATTAGGGAAGGGAAGTTTAGGTGCCATTCATTATTTCACTAATGCTTATTATTTTTTTCTTATTAGTGGGAAATCTTTTAATAAGGGCAGGGAGGTGAGAGGAGGAGAAATTCTCAACAATTTTTCTTTGATGAAGCAATTTGAATGGAACAAAAGACTTTTCTAGAAAAAGCTGCAAATGAATATTGGTAACCTGAAGCTAATCTGAACAGAACTATTTATGTAGCAATGCAATTAGCACCATCCTGATAGCAGCAGACATTCTTCTCGGTGCTTAAAGTAATGTCAATATGTACTTTGTTTTGAAATCTTTTACAAAGGCAGACATAACAAAGGGTTCTTTCATCAAAAATTGTGTGTTATTGCCATAACTGGGTTATATGAAAAGGACACACAGTCACATTTCTGCAAATAATCTAAAAATGTTTCTTCATACCTTTGAATGCCTCAAAGCAATGAGTGGAGTGAGCAGTTTTGTGTATATGATGAGCTGAGATACAAGCCTTCCTTTGGAGGAAGGGATGGATGTATTATATGGTCTAGGTAAAGGGTGTGACAGCTGGAGAAGTCTACAGACACAAGTTTAGCTGCACACCCTTCTCCTGTAAACACAATGTATTCTGTAGTACAATCCAGCTACTTCCACACAAACTTTGAAATCTTACCTTATAAACCTTACCTTACTGTTGTCTGTGTAAGTATTCTGTTAGTTGTAGTTTTCTGTCCAAAACTGTCCAGAGAAATAAGAGTTCATGCAGTGGGTCAATGGTATTTCTTGGAGTTATAAGACCACAATGAAGCATGCTTACCTTCCCCACAACATCATTGTCTGTTTTGCAAAAGAATTAGAATAAGGAGCAATAGAGAGATCTTGCAAGAGCAATGATGCTGTTATAGCAGGGTTGTATGAGAACACAAGGCAAGCTGAACTCAGCTTGGATATGATGTTAAAGCCATAAAGAACAGTGATATTTTCAAGACCAGGGAATTTGAGCCAAGGATAGGGTACTTCTTCTCATTTTATTTGATATCTCAAGTGATTCTCAGAGCTCTTGTCCAGAAAATGAATTTTTAAAATATAATTGTAGTATCTCCTACTTAGCTTTCACTGCCATCCTGACATGAATCAGCATCATCTGAGATAAAGCTTTGACTGGTGCCTAGATGAGCCAACATTGACCGTCCCTAGGTTCAGTGAGTAACTCTACATCAATAAATAAAGTAGAGAGCAATAATTCACCCAATGTCAACCTCACATATCCACACATAAATGCACACCTATGTATGTTCAAACATATGTATGTGCATGCATACCACATACAATACACATGCCAAAAGAAAACATTCATACCTCTCCACAGGTGATCTCCCAGAATTACAAAGAAGGAGCAGAGCGATATGAGCATATCCTGACCCTTTGTTCAGGATGGCATCAGTTTGTCTCAACAGGCTAGGTGACCACCTCCTGTGTGGCAGGTGAAACTGGCCTGAAATTCTGATTGTCATACAAAGTAGAAATATGGGCCTGTATAATATGGCCCCACACGGTTACTTGAAGAATATTTGGGGCCAAATGCCAGAAATTTGATTAAATTATTACACCCTAATTTTATTAGGTTGGAATGCCCCATAGCAAAGAGACTGGTTTTATCAGCTTGGTAACAAAATTGTCATTAGGCAGAAGAGAGAATCTGGCATTGGACCATTAAATATTTCAGAAAGGGAAGTCAAAATTCTAGCCTCATGATTAAAGGCTTGTAAATTACCAACAAGGAAACAATGCACAAAGCACTGGAGCAAAATAAGGACCACACTTTCATAAGGCAAAGAAAAATATAACTTATGAATGTGGTTGCCAAGGTCACCATAATTAATAATGCCTGTTTGTAGTTGCAGAAAAATACAATTATTATTACAATTAAAACAATCTGGAGTTACACAAATAGCCTTGCAAGTTCTTTGTGAACTCACTTCTGTCAAGCTATTTCTACCATTGCCTTATGCTCAGGCTCATATTCTTGTCAAAATGAAGGCAAAAGAATTTGAAATCAGGCAGTATGCTGGATGATTAATGAAACACATTTTGGAACAGAGGGAGGGTGGAAAAACTCACACTAAGGTTTCTGCATCTGTTCTCCTAGGTGATGGGAATCATCTTTGTGGAGCCGGGCTCTTTCCTCTCTCCCGGACCCCTCTCTTCCATGTTAGCTAGTCTATCACATCCCACTGAACACTCCTGCTGCACTCAGCAAATGAGCTTCTCAGCCTCACAGTTATGAGGACAGCAGTGGTTCCACTGACAGTGACTCACAGCATCCTGAGATGTATGTCACAGAGAGGTGACTGCATTTCCCATGTGCACAGTATTCATAGCAATCTTCATACGCATTGTCTGCATCCTATTAAGACTTAGTAATATGTTTGTAATAGCATCAAAAAGTAAAAGATATAATTAAAAAGATGTTTACCATGCAATTTATTGCTAAAGCAAAACCCTGTGAGAGAAAAGAATTAGTAATGAAATAAAATGATGGTATGAAATAAAATAATCAAAGACTTTAAAGAATTAACAAGGAGACCAAATTTTAGTATGTGTGAATACTATGATGGATAACAGACAGGGTGACTCAGACAGTCCAGAAAAAAGGGTGTGCACACTCCTAGTTAACAGTCACTCAGAAAGAGGTCTCTTAAAGTTACAAAACTCACACCATCAAGAGGCTCAGCGATGAAGAATTACCCTAGACTATCAGTCAGCTAAAGCCTATGCTTCCTGAAACTAAATGATAAATGAGCTTGAAGCATTTCACTCTATCCGTGAGTTTTTGCGTAGGGACAGAAGTGTCTAGAACTAAACCATGAATGGATACTAATAACAAACTTTAATTTTGCAGGAGAAATCCATGATTTCTACTTTGGTCAGTCTGTCTACTTTTAAAATACTTTTTAAATGTGTTAAATTAAATCTGTTTTGAAAACTCATACACACAACTTTTACATATTACACATACCTCATGATTCTTCAAAGATGCATGCATTATGCTTTGTTCAAATCAGGTTAAAAACTTTGTTTTTGCTAACACCATTTCTGTGTGGTAAAATTGTTCTAAACCCTGTCTTTTTTACCTTTTGAAACAAACAGGACATAATTAGTCTTTGGCAGGTATGTCTAAACTGAGACTCATGTAAAACATAGGTCAAGGATGTCTCTGTAAAGAACTGAACATAACGTACAAAATTTAATTAAAATATTATGAGATTGTTATTATTTTTTTTTGTAACTTGAATGTGCTTGGTAGATGACAAGGACCCATAACAATGTCAAAATATTGTACGTACCTACCTGTAAGGCTATCCAACAATGTAATAACACCCAACGGTTTCTACCTAACAGAAATTTATACCCATTGATAACCTTCCTTCATTGCTCTCTATCCTTTTCTGTTCTTGACCCTGTTAACCATCTCCATATTCTCTAGTTACTAGTAAGATCTTGTGGTATTTGTCCTTATGCAGTTGGCTTATTTTACTTTACATGTTGAATACCCTTTCCAGACAGGTTCTTGTGAATGACAGAATTTCATTCTTTCTTATGGCTACATTGTACAGACACTACATGTACTTTATTAATTTTTCATTTACAGACACATCAGATCCTTCCAGTGCTTGACCGTTTGAATAGTTCAGTGAGAAAAATGGGAATCCACTTGTCTCTTTGATGGATTGAATTCAGCTTCATTTCCTTTGGCTATATATCCAATACTGGAGATGTTGAATGCTATGGAAATAATGTTTATTTTTTCAATTTTTAAGAAACCTCTATAAAAGCTGTACTAATCTATATTCCCATCAAAATATGTGGGGATTTCCTTTTCTCCATATCCTCCCTTGCTCTTGTTATCTTTTTTTATAACAGTTTTTACAAGTATAAATGAGTGATACATGAGTGTAGTTTTGATTTGCATTTCCTCGATAATTGCAAACTTAATTGACCTTCTCTTTATTAACTTTCTCTCTCCTTAAATATCAGCTACTAAGAATTGCATCTTGAAAGTGCCACTATAATTGGAAATTTTCCAATATACATATATATTTATTAATTATGTGACTATATGATTTAATATTGGGAGTCATCTACAATTTATTGTCTAGATACAATTGTGATTCTGAAATATCTTGTCTTATCATAGTGGCTTTTACCACTTGCTATAGCTATAGCCTAAGAGACCACTGTGTTTTATATAACAAGATCAAAAATATTATTTATATTCCTGTTCTCAATAATTGCATACCTTATCTTTTCCATATTTTATTTTCTTGTAAATATCTTTCAACTAATTTGAACACATTAAACAGAAGGGTTTCATTGATTTGATTTGCATACTCATTATGAAACCATCTTTACATTCAGATGGCAAACATAACCATGACCCAGAGAGGTTTACTAATGTTTTCCACCCTTTTTCTTTCAGGATAATGCCCTTTCTCTTTTTTAGGGTCTCTTAAATAGCACATTGCTATATTGTGTAAGTCTGTGTTTCTAATTTAATTTTCTCTTAATATGCTGGAGTAATTTTCTTTCTGCTATCTCTACTACCGTAAGCACATTTTCTTTATAAAGGATGTTAACTGAAACCCCTCTGTTTCCCAGGGAAAATAATTTGTTTTTGCTCTTAATCTTGAGAGGTGTCAGGATTTGCAGGATAGATAGCCATCTGAATTGACAGATATTTTTTGTCTAATTATTTTAATATGACAGCTCATTCTAGTTTCCATGATTGAAACCTCTGTCAATACAATTTCCTTCCTTTTCAGGCTTTCGGAATCCCACCTGACATGACAGGTCTTGTTGTTGGGTTTCCTGTCTCTTGGCCTCTCGTTTTTCCATTTAAAGCTAATTTTCTGTTTTGCACATTTTCACAAAGGTTTTTCTTATAATTTCTAAACGTTTTGTGCTCCTGTTTCCAAAATTAGATTGGAAAAATTTACATATGTTGTCATATTTTCTCATTGTTTTCTTATACTTCATTTAAAAATTTCATAGTGTTTATTCTTGTAGTCTTATCTAATAACTATAGTGAAAAAATGCCTATGGTGGTTTTGTAGACACTCTGTTGAATGCATATTCTCGGTGAAGGATTTTACTTGCTTTTGTGCAGAATAGGTGGATGTCCTTCCAGCAGCAGGTACACGGAGCCTATACTGGCTCCCCTAGCTTGAGGAGTCCCTACCTTCTTTCCAGAGTTCCATTCAGGTAAATCCAGACTCTGACTACACTGCATGAGTCAAAATGAAGCAAAGCTAGTAAGTTTAAGGAAAAGTACACACTTTGGACTTAAGCGTTCATTTTTAGAGAGAGAAATAATTAGGAAAAGGATGGCACATTTGCAAGATGTGGGTTCAGGCTTCTAAAGAAAGATCACATTTACATGTCTCTACACTGACCATTCCCATGATTTCTTGGCTTTCTATCACAAGCTACGTTGTTTAAAGGATACAATTTACATCCAGAACAAAAGATTAAGCATTTTCTAAAAATAATTTTGAGAACGTCATCCAAGAGCATTGTGTCTTAATCACTCTCATTCCTTCCCATACATCTCCTTCTGTCCCCCCTTTTCCTTAATCTCCTGATCTCCTATTTTACTGTTATTGTCAATATGTATGTAGATATATATGCACACAAGTATATACAATCTATTGAGTTCATTTAACATTGCTCATATGTACATGTTTCCCGGGCTAACCACTTGGATAGGATCAATCTATGTGTGAGGCTGGCCCTGGAGGCAAGCAATTTTCCCTTTGTCAGCACTCATTGGCCATCTGTAGCTATTCATCTAGGGGTAGGACTTGGTAAAATTTTTCCTGTTCACAGTACCTTATCAACTGTCACTGTCACCATGCTTATCTTGCTCTAACAAACATATTGTAGGGATTCCACAGGAGAATTTTCCCCATCATACAGATATATGATTAAGCAAAATTTTAAGATTAAGTAAAAATTAAATATTAGTAAAAATTTATAAGTAGGTTTAGGTATTTTTATTAAAGAATATATTTTCTTAACAAAACTACAAAGTGTTTTTATAAAATACATTGTTTAAATTTAGGGATTAGGGAGGACCCCATCAAAATACTCACAAAATTCTTCACAGAATTAGAAAGAAAATCATAAAATTCATATAGAAACAGAAAATATCCCAATAGCCCAAAGAACTCTGTGAAAAAATACTGGAGATATTGCCATCCCAAGTTTCAAGATACATTATAGAGCTATATGAATAAAAACTATGTGGTACTGTCATAAAAACAGTTGTGTAGAAAAATCAAACAAAAGAAACGACCATAAAATGAGTACGTGCAACTTCAGAAACCTGATGTTTGACAAGGAGGCAAAAGACATTCACTGGGGGAAGAGATAATATCTTCAACATATGTTGCTGGGAGAATTGAATGTCTATAAGCAGAAAATAGAACCATATATCACCATGCACAAAAATTGTATCCAAGTAGATAAAAAATTCTGAAAACCTGAAACACTAAAGCTACTAGATGGTGTGTGTGTGGGGGTCCTTCTGTCTATGTGTTGCTTTTATTGGTTAATGAATAAAGAAACTGCATTGGCCTGTTGATAGGGTAGAACTTAGCAGTCAATCCAGGTTTCCATTTCAAAGAAGGAAAAATGGACAGGAAGTCCCACCCCAAGTCAAGAAGCTATTGAAAGTAAATAGTTGCTGAAGAAGAACAAAATCACTTTTCTCCAATGGAGTGTAACTGGCTCTGTTAACTACACTCTAAGTCAGGTTCTATGCCCCAGAGTAGATGAAAAACAGAAAATGGACCCTACTGTGTGTGTGTGCTTTCTACCTCATTTTGTTATTTTTTGTCGTGTTATTCTTTGTTTATTTTAGTTTTTGTGGTTTTGTATGTTTTGCTTCTTCTGAGAAAGAAGGGAAGAGAGGGAGAGAGAAAAAAGGAGCATGAAGTTGGGAGGGTAGGGAAATGGGAAGGATCTGGGAAGACTTGGGGTAGGAGAAGAAAGAATATGATTAAAATGTATAAAATTATTTTTGTACAAATGACATAAATGTAGAAAATAAATGTAAGATTAGGGAGGAGCCAGTCCCAATGCAGTTAAACTCAGCTACGAGAATTTCACAGCTTTTGATATCCTTGTTTAGAAACTGCCATTATCTTTCTAAGAAATTTTGGGTTTCTCAGTTTTCTTGAAGTTTCCTGATTCTCTACAGGGAACAGACTAAGATACAAAGATTTCCAGTCTCCTTGCTAAATACCTTTAAATCTTCCTGCCTTTCTATCTTTCCTAACATGTGATCTGATCCCAGTTTATTCATTCGTGAACTCTACAGCAGCAGAAGCCTAAGATTCATTCTGTTGCTCCCTGAGCTGGCATCAAACATTTGTTCCTCATGTCCTTCTGTGATAAATGTACTACCTGCATTTGCTTATGGTCAAGAATGATGGCAACTAAGACCATCTTTATCTTTTTTCTTTGCCACCTCACCTTGGAGATGCCCTAGAATAGTTTCAGAATATCATTAACCCTCTTCCAATAGAATAATAAAATAACTATATGCTGTATTATCCACCATTTAATTTTACTGCTTTGGAAGAAAATTTTATCCTCATTCTTCATATTATAAGTGCAAGAAGGCATATCATTTACTGCTCAGGCACTCTTTACAGAAATGGAAATGTGATTTAGAAACAGCACACAGCAGTACTTACCCTTAAGCTATAAATCTATTCTGAAAAAATTTAAACTCTTTTACTATTTTTTTTACATTTAGTTTTAACTCTATTCACTATCTTGTTTTTTTCTGTGTACTTATTTTATTTTTCCTCTTTCAGTTTGTATCTCAAATCTATGATCTTATTACTTCAGGTAGACTGATTTGAGTATTATTTAGTATCTAATTGTTATCTCTGAAGTGAAAGTTTCGACTGCATTTTATTTTGTTGATGGTTACTAAATAGATAAATAATGCTTTAAGCCTGTAGTTACTTGTCTCACAAAATATAATTGGAAACTAGAAAAATTTTGCTCATTTCCACAGTCTCCAATATTGTCTGTTATTGTTCATCAAAGTAACTTTTGCTACATTCCTAACTACCCTCAAATGTAGTGACATAAAATAATGACTTTATTATTATTATTATTAATTATTATTATTGAGACTGTGGATTAGTAGTGTTTTTCTATTTATCTGAACCATACTAGGCAAATAACTTTCTCCCTTATGTGCCTGAATTAATCAAATTAGCTGAGCAGTCCAGCTGGGAATTGGATGGCACCAGTGAGAATCAGACATTTTTTTAGTATTTGGTTCATTGGGGCCAATTGTGGAATGACTTTCTTCCTGTCAGATAGATTATGTTGGTTCACACAGTAACATCAAAGTTCTATTATGAATTAATAGCTTTTTGAGATCATTAGAATGAGAATATCAGCCATACCATTGCTCAAACAACTGACAAGGCTCGCCAGACCCAAGGGATAAGGATAAACAGTCTAGGAAAAGGTGAATAGCAGCTGCTTTCACAATGACAATTACACTATTCTTATTTTGCCTTACCTATGAACCTCAGTTCAAAGACTGATCTCTTAAAATACTCAACGGGTAAGTGCATTTGCATCTTACCAAGTATCCGTCATTTCGTACTTCATGTCTTGACTTTTCATTCATTCTGAGGCATATTTTCTGTAATATCTAACATCTCTGATGGCATATTGTATATTTTTATAAATAATTCTTGACTTGCTTTAAAATAATAATTTGCCTCTGAAAAAAAAGACCCAGATGGGCACTTGTTTTTCTCTAAACATTTAAAAGGCATTATTCTAGTGTATCCTAGCACTTCCAGAGTACAATACATCAAGTTCATTCTTTGGAAAGAGTTCATTTATGCTTTTTGTTTGAATGATTTTACTGTTTTTCTACTGTCTTATTTCTATTATATTTTCCCTATATTATATCTAGGTAAATTTGTTTATATAGGTGCATTTCATTTTATTCACATTTTTAACAATAATATGTTTTGAACACTACTTATATATAGTTTATCACTTTTTTCTTGTATGATTTTACTGTTAAGTTTGTATTTGGCTAATGTGGGAGTTTCTCATTCTATAAAGAATATCTTTTAGCCGATTATGTATACAGACATCTCTGTAGGACATTCTGAATCACTCCATCACATTATTTCCCATACAGATCAACAAAACCCAACAATACTGTTTAGTACGTTTACTTTTACATAAATATAAATGCTATTTTACTCCCTAAAAGATTAGAGAGATTCAGAGTTATTTACAGACTTGTAGATATCTACTTTAGTATACATGTACATAAAGGAGGATCTATTTGTAAGCATGATATATAAAATTAATGTGCTATAAGCATCAAATATTTGAGACCACTTTGACATCTTCCATGTCACTTTAAATTGCTCTTTTGGTTTAGATTTTAAATAGGATGATAATAAAATCCATAAATGCAAGTAGTTAATACGTTTCAGGAATCTCAGTGCAGACATTTTCACCCTGCCCTTCTGCCCCCACCCCATCAAACACACCTATTGTTAATCGTTGTAGTTATGTGTTGATGAAACTTTGCCAATTTTCCCTATAGAGGTTTTTCAATATTTGCTTTGATGGTCATCCAGAGCTCATCTAGTATGTTTGCCTCTTCTTTGGATTTTCTATAAATTGCAGTTATGTAGATAGCTTCTAAGCTATATAACTTAACAATGATACATGATCATTCCTAGATACAGTGACACACTAGCAATTAATAAAAAGTATTCTAGTTCCATTGTTCTTTTTCCCCCACTGGAAAATTTCCATAAGCAGAGTATGAGTTATCAACTACTTCATTTGTCTCAGAAATAGTTCAGACAAGAAAAGCAATTTAATGCTTATGTGTTTTGAAATGGGAGTCTCACTCTGCTGCCCAAGCTGTTCTTGAACTATTAAGCCCACGTGATTACACTGCCTCACCTTTCTGATCAAGTACTACAATTACACACCTTAAATATGCTGGAAATAAAATTCAAATGTTTGCTTCTTTCCCTTCACTTACATTTTCTCTAAAAGATTTATTTATTTCCTATCATCCATCAAAGTTTACAGAATAAGTCTTTGTTTATTACTTTATTTTTAGCACATGTTCACCTTTATGCCCTTATTATCCCATCTTGACAGGCAAGGGAAAGTTAATGATTTCTTCCCTCTGTATGACCATTAACTGTCTTTCCTGCCTTCCCCAGTAACTATTATGACGAGACTCTCCAGGATTCTTCTCATTTCCTCTTCTAAGTTTTGGATCCAAGCCATTTTCATCCAACAATCTATACTTCACTTACTTGGATAGCTCAGTCTTTGGGCTAAATCTACATATTACTACCAGTTTATTTATTGTTTGAACAACCTCTAATGAATGAGCTCAGAGTTGCATATTTCCAACATTTTAAAGCTATTTTGACCTGAAATTAATGATAATTCATAGATTTACATAAAATTTCTGCTGTCTTTTCTGTTGTGTATACTGAAAAATCTGTTTTCTATCTCATTTTTTGTCTTTCTATTATTCACTATAGTCATCTTGAAGTAATAATGTCATCAGTCTCACCAAAAAAAATTATGAAAATAGTATAATTTTTTTTGAGTTCCTTTAGGTTTGGATATATATATGCTCTTAAATACATGGAGACATTACTGAGACTTAGAGTCACCTAGGAAGTAATTTTATGAATAATTATGACACAGCAGAAATATATTTTCAGTCAATTATTTCATTCTATCTTCTCCTTTAGAAATCATGTGGTTGGGGGCTGGAGAGATGGCTCAGAGGTTAAGAGCATTGCCTGCTCTTCCAAAGGTCCTGAGTTCAATTCCCAGCAACCACATGGTGGCTCACAACCATCTGTAATGGGGTCTGGTGCCCTCTTCTGGCCTTCGAGCATACACACAGACGGAATATTGTATACATAATAAATAAATAAATATTTGAAAAAAAAAAAAGAAATCATGTGGTTGTGTACTGAACTGCTGTGGGATAATGCTTTAGTATGCTGTAAAGATTTGTCACTCGTATTAGCTTTAAAAAATGCTGGCCAGTCACCAAGAAAAGGTGCCAAGCCACATGACTAAACATAGACAAGAATTATGGATTAATTTAAGTTGTAAGAGCTAGTCAATGATAATCCTAAGATAACAGGCCCAATAGTTTGTAATTACTATATGCCTCTGTGTGTTTCTTTGGGTCTGAATGGCACTGAACTTTCATTCTGTACTGAATGGCAGTACAGAAACTTCCATGCTATGTGGAACCTATTTTCAGACCAAATGTTCTCTTTTTCCTGACCAGTTCTTGGTCTTTGTAGCCTCTTGGGCACTCAGCATCACTTCACCTAGGTTTCTACTGAAATGCTTGCCCCACACATGTACTAGTGATTTTTGCCCTATCCATTTAAATGTTTGATTTGAATATGATGATTAGTCTTCATTTTCACCTTAACCAAATTTCAAATTTCTAAGGGCACACACTTCTAGGAATGTAGTTACATAATTTTATTGTAATATTATTTCTCTCTTAAATCATACACTATTACATCATGATATTGGGTTATGCTCAAAATGATAACATAAGTATCTGTGAGTTCATATTCTTAAATACTGGAAGACATAAATGTTGGCAGAGGTACAGCTTCTCCTTATAACATAATTCTAATTAATAAATGTAGAAGTTATAAGAGAGGAATAAAAGTGACAATTAGAACAGAGGGTAATAATTATGGCAGGGAACATCAATCAATGCTAAAATTAATATGTAACAATCTAAAAAGAAACAACAGAATGATCAATATCAAAGGTTCTTCCCCCAAGATATTTACTAATTAGGAAGAAAAAATCATTACTTTTTAATGAGTAATTGGATAACAAACAGCAACTGAGTCAATAGGTTGAGGTTCATATTATCAGTCCTATGATATATACATTATATTTCCATGATATAAAAATATATAACTTCTGTGATAGTCTGTCAGAAATTATATATGTCAACATAATTATGAGGAAACAGATAAACAAACCGAAAGTGGTATTTTCAGAATCATTTGTTTTTTGATTCAATTAGTATTTCTTTTTCACTTACACATTTGCATTCAGTTATTTTTAGACTACATATTTACTTTTGGGTTGACTTTTTCATTATGTTTTTGATTCTGTGTTGTTCACTGCTTCGAGCCAGTTTATCTTTTGTCTTTTCATAGCAGGTTTTGCTTCAATGATTGATTGGGTTGGTTACATCTGCAACTTCTTTCACATGGGGCTTGGCTGTTCTCTCTAATTTGCAGCCTGGGAGTTATTAACACCACACCTCTTTGCAAGTTTCAGGGAACAAATTGTTTTCCTAATAATAGTGCAGCTACTTACTGGATATTTAGCTTATACGGATCCTCCAAATTCTCAAAGGTCACCATGGCCTCACCCACCAATGGAAGTTGTGACTATAATTTCTTCCTTCATTTGTGGAGCTCAAGGGTTTTTCTTTACTTTTGAGCTTAATGCATTTTTTTAAAGTGATAGTCTATGCATCATTTTTTTCTCTATTTCAAGTTGAGTTTTACATATCGCAACACTACTTATATTTTCTGCATTATGTAAGTGCATTAACCTATTAGTACAGTTTTAGAAAAATAGTTTGATGCATTCCTCAAAACCATAGAAAGTCTTTTTCTTTACTTCCATAAGTAGTTTAAATAAGCATGTCTAATGTTCAGCAGAGAAAGACATAGTTCCTTGGAAATTTTTTCCGTCATTTAAAATTATGATTTTTGACAGCTCTTGCCTTCAGTTGTAAGTGATATACATATAGTAGTTCGGTGGTTCTCACATCCCACCCTCTACTTAAGGAGTGTGCTGGAGCATTAGATTTATTCAATAATGTAATTTCACCATTTTCTATCCAGATTTAAGATTCTTTTTAAAACTTAATTGGGGAAATACAGTCTTTTATGGTCATATCATTCAGGAAACTCATAAGTTCATTCCACGAAAGGTTCTGGTAGGTCACATGCTCAGAAGCCGACTTCCTCAAGACCTTTGACTTCTTCTCGGAGCACATAGGTGTGTGGTGGAATGAGCACTTGATAGCTTGTAGATCTGCAGATACTCTAGGAGCATAATTCTGTTCTCCACAGTTCTATGCACAAGAACCAGACTCCATGCGCAACTGCTAGTCAGCAAGTCTGTTAGTTGAAGAGAGATGGGTTGGAAGGCTATCAAGTTCCTGTCCCAGTCAATCACATTGATCTTCTTGCCAGAAGGCAGTTTTAATGACAGCAGCTTACTCCAGTGTGGGGAGAAGGAACAGTTTCTTTCTTATATATTAACCTGAAAGTTGAACACATTCATCTCTGGAAACTTCTCTTCTCGTCAGGAGAAACACATAGGTCTCTCAGACACTAGTAGTTGTGTCTGTCAAACTTAGTTGAAGAAATAAAGGTAGTCAGTGAGATAAAATTTTGACCTTCAAGGAAGATTCAAGTGATAGAGCCTAAAACAAATTAGCATCTCTATTTCTGAAATTAAAGCACCATAAATTTAAATTCTTAACTACCTTGGAATAATCCTAACAAGGGAACATATTTACTCTTAATTGGAAAAGAAACAAATTAGAGCAGAAAATAATTTCTGTGTTCTCATCTCTAGTATTAATTAGACCAGAGGTCTGCAAAACCTTGAATAAAGTGGAGAATCTTGTGATGACGTGTGTGTATGTGTGTGTGTGTGTGTGTGTAGCTTTAATTCTTTCAGCTACGCAGTCAATCAATAATCATTACTCATGCTTCTGTTTTTGTAGCTCTTGCTGCACAGATCTGAGTTCTATTCTCAGAACCCATGTACAGAGAACAGGCAGTGGACATGATGCAAATGAATTTCACAGTGCTGAAGAGGCAAAGGCAGAGGATCCTCGGTGCTTGATGGACAGTTAGTTTAGCTGAATCGGTGACATGTAGGTTCAGTGAGAACCCCATCTCACAGTAATAAGAACTATTGAGAAGACACAAACATTGACCTCTGATCTCCATGTGCACACATCACATCACACACACATATGGATATATATATATATACATATATATATGGATAGATAGGATATAACACTTGAAAACCTCAGAAAAATCTATGCAAAGTTATTTTTGACATTTATGTTTAAAATTGGACATATTTTATTCCAACTGCAGTTGGACAGTCATTCATTTCCAGGTAGTGCATTTCCCAATATGTCTATAAAAAGCAGCAAACTGCCACAAAAAGGTCACCTGCATTTATCAATTTAAGGAATTAGAGCATCTCTTTTCAACTTCAAGTGTAGAAAAGATCATAATAAATGTACACAAATAATATAATTACCGTTGGTCTGAGGCCATAGTTTCAGACATTGTCTGTCTACATAGATCATTAGTCAGTGACTCCATTGCTTCTATTTCCAAAACTATAAGATTGCATAGCTTCCTAATTACCACAAAGTTTATACCAAAGCTCCAGTGCTACTACATCATCAGTATGTCATGTAAGAGTTATGGAACAATAAGGGAAATCTAAAATTATCTTTGGAAAAAATGTATGCAAATATCGAGTTTTACCTAAGAAAAAGCTCCTTTTTTGCCTTATTATTTTTCAGTGTTCTCAGCAGAAACTCCCTTCTGATCACTTGGCAATTCATGTACAGAGAGGGGTCACACTTCATTTAATGCTTCTATTAAAAATACAGTTAATTCTAGTGAGGTTCTAGAACAAAAATTTCTATCTTGGGATACTGTCTTGTGCTTTTTAAAATTCATAATTTGTCCAAACTGACTTTATACAAGAGATAAGTCTTTAAAGAAATATACAGAACCTCATTTCTGCATTTTTAGTTTTTATTACCATCTTTTTCATTTTTCATACCAATCCCAATTGCTTTTCCATCCCCTCCTCCCACTCCTCCTACCTTGTCCCCACACCACTCTCCACTCATTCCTCAGAGAGGGTGAGATCTCCCATGTGGAGTCAACAAAGTCTATTATATCACTTGAGGGAGGACCAAGGCCCTCCTGGATATGATTAAAATATAGGAACAATAAAAACCATATATATTGTCTAACAGGAATACTTGTAACTGCACATCCTTCTTTTATATATTCTGGAATGAATTTTGAGCAGCTACTGATTTCATAGCTTCTTTCTTTCATGAATTTATTAGAGAAGAATCAGTTGGTGGCTGGTGAGAGACATACTAGCAGTCTAAAATCAAGGACAATGCTTTCTTTGGTCAAATTTTAAGTCTGAGGTAAGGGGGCTGTGAGAATCCCCACTGCGCGGTGTCCCTGTGTCACAGCATATGTGCAATGTTGGTTTCCTTCCCAGAGAGACTCCCCACCATGCTTACAAGGTGACTGTGAAGGAAGGTCTCAGGCTTTCTCAAGCTGTGGTCTTGGAAGGAAAAGAGTGCATCTGAGTATGAGCTGCACTGTCTTATCCAGGCCAATGATGGGTGGACACCACTGACAGTCCACAGTTTGCTGGATTTCGGAAAGTCTAATGATTTTCAACATAACGTATGACCTTCTCTAGGTACTTCATTCTCATCAGGAAGAATCATTAGGCTTTGAGAGCAGATACCTCATTGCATGATTCATTGTCTTTCCCATTGGACCTTTTACTGTATGTTGTGCTAAGCAGATGGTACAATATGGAATTTTTAGGTTAAAGAGGCTTATGAAAAATCATACGATCTTTCTCACTGAGTTCAAAGCATTTTTTGTAGTTAGAAACAGACACAATTCTCATAGAAATTTCAGGAGAGAGAAGTACCAGGAGGGAAGGATGAAGGATGCTATTGTATATTAAATAGGGCTGATGAGGTAGTCTCATTCAAACAATTTACCCAAAGTCACAGACAAAAAGACAATTAAAGCTTTCCTCGCATAATGACTCTCTGAGACTGAGGTTTTCTAACGCCATTGTAAAGTAAGGGATGAGGGGAATGAAAGGGTTATTATTGCTAATAATTATTGTTGTATTCCTGTAAGCGATAAAAAGAAGAAAGACAAATATCAACAGCAAAAACCAAGGAAGCATAATGAATCTCTGAATTCAAACATACAGACAGAAGAGAACTGGATATCGACAGTCAAATTAAGTAAAGTAAAGCATATTTACCACATATTTGCTTTGAAGTATATTTGGGTGAGAAAATCAAGCATAGGAAAACTTCAGCCTCATTTCATATCCCATTGAATGTGTTTGGAAGCTACGTTGTTTTGACCTCATCTGAAAATAAAGGTACTCAATACATCATCATGAACTCTTATTTTGATCAATACCATGCTTCATTTGCCCCAAAGAATGACACCATAATGCGACCATTATATTCCCTAATGGCACATCTAAGTATGTGAGCAATGTAATTGTCATTTCTCAAAACACAGAACACATAATGTCAGATGTCTTACATGCCTCGTACTTTATTAAAAGCAGGAGCATTCTCATTTGCATAACAAATGTGTTCAGTTTTAAAAGCAACTTCTTCTATTATAATAAAGAAGGGATTTAAGGTAGCTGACACTATAGATTGTAAGATTTTATTTCCAACATAATATTTTTATTGATTCTTTGGGAATTTCACATCATGCACTTCAATCACTCTCACTTCCCAGTCCTCCTTGGTCTGCAACCCTCTGTGACCTCCTCGTCCCCCTAAAGAAGATAAAAACAGCAACAACAACGAAACCCCATAAGTCTAAGCTGTGTTGCCCATATACTTTTGGGAGCATGGTCAAACTCCCTGTGCCCAACCTCTTAAAGAAAACTGAGTCCTTCTTCAACCCCAGCTCTGCCAGAAGTTCTCAGTTGTGCTACACTTCAGCATCTTTATCACAATTTTAAGAGTTCTCTTTGATGGTTTCCTGTCTAAGCCGTTACTTTTTTGAGGGGTGGGGTAGGACTTGACAGAAAAGCCTTCTATGTCCCTTCTTCTCAATTGTGAGTCTACTGTCATTTATACTACTGCAAAAGTAGATCCCTTGTCCTTTCAGCAGGAGCATGGATCATGGACTTCCACATGGTTTCGGGTTGATAACACAGACAGACTGTATGACTTTTATTTATGGAAAAAATAGTATAATTCTAAATTACTACTATACATATGTTCAGATACATTCTAGCTACATATTTCATGTTATTCATTGCAAACAACACACTCAAACTTGCCAAGTAAAATAACAGCAAGTATTATGTAATATTTCAAATAAATTCATTTTTCAATTCAAGGTCAATGTGTATTGTTAACTTAGTAAAGCAGATATGAATTTACATAAGCAAAAAAAATTAAAGAGCAAAAATACTAGCAGAAATGTCAGGAAAAAGAGTTACAGAAACACTTAAAATAAGTTGACTTTTGCTAAACGAAGTGGTTTCTAGTCTGACATTTGTAACACATACTACTAACTGTCTGAGACACTGTCTACAGTGATCTCTGTGCTGAATCTTGATGATAACACATTGGGCAAATTTGGCAACTGATGAAAAAGGCACATTACTGAGGACAAGCACAGTCCTCACCTGCTAAATAGAGTAGGTAAGTGAGGAGTGTTTAGTGCATGGTAAAATGGTCTTCAGGCATTTAGCTGCCTTTTATTTATTTTTTAAGTATTTATTTGTCAACAAGTCTAAATGAAATGGAGGGAAATTTTTTCTGTCTTCTTCCAGTTATTTGATTTCTCAAATTCTTAGCTTTTCTGCCTGTGAAATTGGGTGTGCTATTCTCTCTACCCCTGAGAGATAGACAGCCATGTGTCAGTTCATGTTTCCAACAAACTTCTCTTCTCACCCATGCAGTAGTCTAGTTCAGGTAGTCTCACTGCACCCTCCCTTATGCTGATGACAGAGCGGACACAAAACAGTAGAGAAAATTAAATTAGTGTCATCTTAGCTCTTCCCCAGGAATCCTGCTGATGTGATGTCTCTGCTCTTGGTGAGGACCCTTCCTACTTCAGACTCCTATCCATCACATTTACGTTTTCAATCCCTAACCTAGCATCTCATCTTCCTATTGCAGATCATGCCTCAGAATTAAGGTGTTTGTTTTTTTTTTCTAGCTTGCTCTGAAACCTCTCTGGTCCGCTCAGCAAGATGAAAGACACAAACTGTCTTTGAATTGGCATAATTCCCCCTGTGTATGAGTAGCAAATAAAATCCAATGTGTCTCTTCTAATCATATTTTCAACCAAAGGAAAATAAACTTGGGAAAACTTTGAAATCATGTATTGGGCATCCCAGGAGGGGGAGTCAGCCACGGTAGACAGCAGGGTGTGGAACAGTCGCCAGACTAAATGGGAATTGGGGTCTACATTCAGATGTGACTTTGCCAACAATGGTCAAAGTAGATCTGGAAAGCCAAGGAGTATAAATCATACTTCTCAAATCTGAAGGAAGTAAGTTAACATTTAAGCATACATTTTGGGAAAATGATAGTTGCGTGATTATGGTCTTTTTATTTTAACAATTTGCTTCTTAAAAGTACAGTGGCATATGTGCTTTCTTGTGTTCTAGGTAACTTTTGTCTCCAAGCAAGCACCAGAAGGTAGAGACGGAATCCTATAGCAGGTAACAGGTTGCTGCTTAGCCTAGAACAGATTTCCCCAGTCATCTGTCCCTCTGTCAGGCAGTCTCGCCTGCCAGAGCTCTGCTCACCCCCTACTGCCCGACAGCTTTTCCAACATCTGCTCTTGTCCTATGTCACCTCTGATTGAAGCCTCCTTGTGAGAACTGTTTTTCTTGGTTACTTCAAAATGGTGAATATCTTGGCCTCTGAGACCTCATTTTGCAGTTAGTGAGAACCGGAACTCCAGGACACTTTGCTAGCAAAAACAGTGAGATTAAATGGAACTAGAAAATGCACAGTTACACTGAAAGCCAATAAAGAGCTAATTTAACACTTTCTCTGTTAACTTAGGGAAGGCATTAATTTTCCTTTGCTTATTCCAGCTTTGTTGCTCATTTTGAACTCTTATGCTACTCTAAATACTTAACCATATAGAAACAAAACCAACAAAAGCTCTAAACCACCTCACCAGTCTTTGGAGTCTCCTAGAAGAAACGACTTCCAATATACACTGGCTCTCATTAGATGTAGCATACATTACCTCCTGCTGAATGTCACATAGACCATACTCTGAGTCCAGACTGTGAGCTTTGACAGATAGCCAGCCTTTTCCAGGGCTTCCCTGGAAGAGTTTCCTGTCCACAAGAATCATTTTCATTCCAACCAGGAAGCTTTTGGTCTTCAAATCTTTGCTATTTTTTGTTTGTTTTGTTTTGTATTTGTTTTATTTTGCTTTTTTTCCCTCTGTGGCTGTTCAAATCACCACTGAACACAGCTGTGTTCTTCTAATCAAGGGTCACCTGCTTTTCTGTGGACTTGCTTTCTGCAGCTACCAATTGCATTGCAGTAAAAGCCATGGCTATCAATGCTTTGTCGTGTGTGAGAAAGACTAGACTCCCCTCTATGAACAAAAACCTGTATGTAAAAAAATCTTATTGATTTGATATTTACTTTATTCCTTTGAGAAAATTATCTACTTTGATAAACGTTTAGTTATTGATAAACTGAAACTTCTATACAAAGATATGTGGTACTGTTAGCAACTGGACATTTTATTAGTTTTCTTTGTAAGAGAATACTATAAGTTGAACATCTATTTTATCCTACCTGCTATAATTTGGGAATTACTGTGGCCTTCATTCCTCTGATATTGACTCTGTTTTGTGAGCTAACGACTGCATGGTATCCCCTATCCATATGGAAACTTGTGTCCACATGTTATGAATAAATATGTGCAGGAGGCAGTTGTGTGGGGAAGAGAACGAGGCAATTCTTGAGGCTTAGTGTATGTGGCAGTTAGTGAATAGTCATGTGTGTCCATTAATGACCTCTGCAGAGTGCTTCGGCTTTGGTTCTACTGAAATAAACCTTAGAGTCAACTAATAGAAGAGGCTTGATCAATAAGCATATAAAGTGTTGAGTGAAAGACATGTATTAGAATGGAAGTTTTATACACCATAACCATGTGTGTTTTATCACTAATATTTTAATTTCTGCCTGAAATTTTTCCCAAAGAAGGTAGAAATATTTAGAAACCTAAATGTGATACAAATGGGATTTCCTTTAGATAAATTGCATTTGATTATGTCTTTCACATCACTGGTGTCACAATAGGGGATAACCATCAGCTGTCTAGTTGTATTTAAGGCATGTTCAATAGAGAAAAAATATTCCTGACACCAAAAACCAAGCCAGCTACTTATGACTGAAGATGCCATATACCTTAAAGGAGATCCCACTATTGCCATGTTCCTAAATCAGTATGGCTTCTAACTCAGTGCTTCTCAACTTTCCTAATGCTGTAACCCTTCAATACAATTCCTCATGGTATGATGACCCCTCTACCATGAAACTATTTTTATTGCTACTTCATAACTGTAATTTTGCTACTGTTATGAATCACAATGCAAATATTTTTGGAGATAGATGTTTGTCAAAGGGGTTGTGACCCACAGCTTGAAAAACGCTGTCCTAACTGTGTGCTAAATATGATCATCATTAATAAGAGAAAGGGTTATTAAAGAAGGCTCTTTTTGAAACGGACATCCACAACTGGTCAACCAGGGACAAAATGCTGTTAACCAGACCTGGATCCCCACCACCGTATTCCCACAACCACCTGTACTCTCCCTTATCCAGAGGTGGCTCATGAGTCAGGCCCAGGTTCATTATACATTGAGCATGTCCTCATTCAATGGATAAGGCAGTTACAGACTGACTTTGATTGGTATAGTATGCTCACAGCTGTGCTGGAGCCAGCCACCTTCCTCACATGGAAATCAACTTGGGAGGAACAAGCAGAAACTCAAGCATGAATGAACCTCTTACTGGATATTCCAGTGACCCTTGCCATGCTCTTTGGACAGGGTAACCTTGTTTATCACATTCACCTGGCACAGATTGGCCATTAAGCCTATTACCAACAGGTTTCTAACCTGGCCTTCAAAGTTCTTAAGGTATGTGCCCCACAGGAGCAGTCAACTTACTTCTGCAACTTATTCAACAGCCACAGGAACTTTTTACTGATTCTCTCACACATTTCAATGAGGTTGAGAGGCAGATAGTATACCTGGGACTACTAGGGAAATGTTAATCAAACAGTTGTTTTGGGAAAGACTTAATGCACTCATCCACAATGAGGACATTCATAAATTGGCATTGGCCACAAGAGATCTTGACCCCAGTAATGGTCCCATTGCTTCCCTCACCACGTCCCTGAATGCCCTCCCTGTGGACAGGCAGCATGTCAGCAATACACCCAAGGGCTCCAAAGTAGAGAGATCTTTCTGGAGATGTGGTAAACCAGGCTCTCTGTGGTATGACTGTCCCTGGTCAAAACCTAGGACCAATGCCCCCCAGATGCAACAAGGGATTTCACTGGGCAAAGGATTGCAGATGACAATCTGCCAAAGTACCTGCCCCTTTAAACTTCAGGCAGGGCGCTCCTCAGCCCTTCCAGTAAGGGTCTGAAAATCCAAAAGCATATTGAACACTGCTAATTTTTCCACACTCCCCAATACTGATCATCTATCTATCTTGATGGACAAGCTAGTAGAGGCTTAGTGGACACTGGTGTGGACATCACCATAATAACAGAAATGAAGGTGTTCTGCTTCCCACATTGGAAGTTTAGACCTAGGCTTCCCATTAGTGGAGTAAGAGGCCAACAAGAATCAAAATTTACTACCTGTCTGGTCCATTGGAAAGACATTGGTGGCAACAAAGGAGCCATTCTTGCTACCATTTCTATGGTATCAAGAAACCTCTAGAAGAGACATCCTAGAGGAGGTCCTTTTAATCCATTGCTTGGATCATCTTCTGGCACATCCAAAAACAGTCTATTTGCAAAGGACTGTTGAAAGTGTATTAAACGATCTTGTGTTCTTAGTTTTCTTTGTGTTCTAAGGAAAGTGTCCTTTCAAAATATTATATATTATATATATAGTTTATATTAATAAATACTGTTAATATATGTGTGTATGCCATATGTGTATGGGTATCCAAAAAGTCTAAAAAAAAGTCCAAAGTCTAAAAAAAAAGTCCAAAAAGAGGGTATTGGATCCTTTGGAGCTGGAATTATAGGTGATTGTGAGCCACCTAACATGAATGCTGAGAACTGAACTCAGGTCCCCTGGAAAAGTAGCAAGTGCTCTTAATTGCTCAGTGAACTTTCTGGCCCCAAACTGCTATTATTTTTAAGACATTTGCTTAAGAGTATTAGATAAAATTTAGAATCCATTCTGTTTTTTTTTTTTAAACACAGTCCATAAAATGGCAACTCTGTCTCTCAGAATTACTTCTAAATTCTTAAGAAAAATATTCTGCATACAAATACTTTTTTTCTGAACAAAGACTACCCAATATACTCATTTTTAGTTCTACACTCTATAGAATTATTTGGAACAATGAAGTCCCCAGTGCCTAAAGCAATCACCTCTGCCTTTTCATTAGACAGGAAGCATAAATCACTGCTTCCTCTGGGACAGAGGCAGTTATATCTGTACAGTTTCAGAAAGTGTGGTGTGGTGATTTTCACAGGACTTCAAGGATGTCTTGTTCAAATTATCTGCTGTTGGCAGGAATGAAACGCTGTCAGAATGATAGGAAACAACGTGGCCATATTTATTATGAGAAATAAGACATAAGTTAACTTTATATATTCATTCTACTTGGGACAGTCTGAAAAAGTTTGAGTATTTACTCTTGATGTTTATAATACAGTTAGGCTAAACCTCATACTATTTTTTCTTCTATTCCTTTAGCTAAATATTGAGCTAGATGAAAATTTAAAGTCATCAATATAATTTCTAATCTTTCTTCACTTTCTCAATTCTGCTGCTATATAGGCTGTGACAGGATTATGGTATAAGTTATTAGTTATTAAAAACAGTTTTTCTAAGTTATTATTCATAAAATCTAAATTATATTGACATAGAATTAATAATAGATATTTCTCAAAAATAATATACCTAAAATTGGAATATATAGAAGGAAGGACAGATAAATTCATAATTAATGAATATTTTTAAAGCATTTACTAATAAATTAATCTCAGACTTAGTAATCTGGATACATTTATTGAATAAAGGTATAATAGATGATTTTCACATTAGAATTTTGCATTTACTTGCTTTTTGAAAGAAAGGTAATGAATTTTAAGTGGCTGTTTTACTGATTAGTGTATTCATTACACAAGATGAAGATAATGGTGTCACAGGAGATCAAACCTGGAAGTCACAGACAGGAGTTGTAATTATTCTGTAGGTGCTTACTTCCCCAGTTGCTCCCCAATTCTTTTACACAGCTGTCACATACAGAAAAAATTCTATTTATGCCTGTTAGTATAAGCCATTTCCAGGGATCCTGATTTTTCATGTTAGACATTTTTGTCCCCCATGAATGTGCAGAGCTCTTGCTTCTCCCTTATTTGCTGCAAAGTCACCATGGATTGAGATTAAGTGGAAACAAAGGGAAATTCAAAGCTCCAGTCTTAGTTCAAATATCCAAAGTCTAAAATATACCTAGGACACTAACGCTTTGTATTCTGGATATATACAGGCTGAACATAGCTTAGATCCAAAGGGGTCATCTTTCAAACTACCTGGACATGGAGTCACATAGTCTGTTTATTCCTCTTTGTCTTGGTTAGGGTTTACTATGACTGTGAAGAGACACCATGCTCATGGCAAGTCTAATAAAGAAAAACATTCAATTGAGGAGACTCACTTACAGTTTAGAGGTTCAGTCCATTATCTTCATGATGGGGAGCATGGCAGCATGCAGGCAGATGTGGTGAAGGAGCTGAGAGTGTTTCATCTTGCACACAACAGGAAGTCGACTGACTGTCACACTGAGGGAAGCTAGAGCAAAACAGACCTCAAAGCCTGCACCCACAGGGACATGTTTCCTCCAACAAGGCCACATTTAATAGTACCACTCCCCTTGGGGGTTATTTTCTTTCAAACCACCGCACTGTTTAAGGGGAATTATGAAGAAAGTGAGAGAAAAGTGATACAATTGAATACTCAGTAGCTAATGATGTGCTTAAATGGGTGGAAACATTGTTCCATTAAGTATCTACCTCAGAGCAAGACTCCTGAAGCTTTCTTTCTCATGACCACTTTTTGTCCAAGAAAATTTTTGTGAACCCAGATGTATATGTACATAAAATTGAGATATAAATTAAACATTGAGTAAAAATAAATAATTAAAAATGTATTTTAAGACAATACCCTGATAAATACTTTTATCACTGAGTGCAAATGAAAACAATTGTGCATAATAATGAGACAAATTTACTTGTTATTTTACATAATGAATGAAAATTTTGGGTGATTATTTGACATTGTGGTAAATGTAGCATCAAAATTTTGAGAACTGATCAATAGTTTCAATTATAAGGTATCAAGGCTGAGAATGTTGCTTTTTACAAATACATGGCACAAACTGGCAGAAATATGTGTGGGGTCAAAACTTTTTGAAAATTATACTCTAATTATACTCTAATCTCAAGTCAAAATTAATGCAATTTTATGACATTTGTTAGCAACTCAAACGATAATAATTGGGGCTGGAGAGATGGCTCAATGGTTACGAGCACTGGCTGCTCTTCTAGAGGATCTGGGTTCAATTCCCAGTCCCACATAGCAGCTCACAACTGTCTGTAACTCTACTTCCTTCGGATCTGACACCTTCACACCAATGCACATAAAATAAAGTTAAAATAAGTTATTTTTTAAAGTTCTAAAAAAAATAATATTTAAGTCAAGCAGTCTAATACAACACAATCCATCATATGAAAAATGATAGTAAAATAAGAAGTCATTTTAGATACAAGTAACATATTATGAACTGAGCAGGTTGTATTTGTATATTTAAAAACACACACACACATGAACACACATACACACACACACATATACATATACATATACAAAAATTAAAAGAATCAAGGACATGAATTTAATAAATAGTGTAGGGTACAAGCTGGAGAGAGAAAAAGAAAATGAGAAGTATGTAATTATATTTTAATTTCAAAATATTTTAAAAGTCTTTGTTTTCTATAATTAAACTATTATTTTTATATGAGCAGAAAGCATTGCTTATCGAGTAAAACACATATCCATAAAATGTACTAATACATAAAATTTCATAATCTAGAATATTAGCCAACATGTTTCAAGCAGTATTTATTTGTACTTCATGGTATAATGGAATGCACAATGTCAAATGTTCATGGTGTGTGCCCAAAAGCAACACCATATTAAAGTCCTGTGATAGATAAAGTCTATTAGAAACAGCTCAGATTTATTGTGTTTGAATTTGAATTGATTTTATTTTGTGTTCGAGATTTTCTACAGACTCCAGTTTTTTCATGACCCCACATCCAGCCTATGAACTTGTGATCCATAGTTGGGAAGTCATGTCTTCAAACAAAAGATGGATACAGTAGAACACAGGGCATCTAATTATATCTACTTACTCTACCCTTACCTGCCATTGGTGTCATTGCCAATGCTGCCATTACTGATCTAAATAACTCCAAGTCACTCTTTTAGTTCAATGACAGCTGTACAAGCAGGACATCTAGTTCATATAAATTTTAGCTCAATGAAGAATAATTTTGAGAGCATTGTGTTAGAGATGTGGCATGGTTAAACAGGATATGTCTAAACTAATACTTCATCGCAACTTATTTCATCTGTCTTGTGCTGTGGGGCAATGGTCTGTACCCTGCCACTTGTCTAAAGTATTTTATTTAAAAATAAAATACTGATTGGCCAGTAACCAGGCAGGAAGTATAGGCAGGGTGACTAGGCAGGAAGTAGAGGCAGGGCAACAAGAATAGGAGAATTCTGGGAAGAGGAAACATGCAATGGGCAGTTGTAACCCAGCCATAGAAGAAGCAAAATGAGACTGCCTCATTGATAAAAGGTACCAAGCCACGTGGCTAACACAGACAAGAACTATGGGCTAATATAAGTTATAAGAATTAGTTAATAAGTTTAAGCTAATAGGCCAATTAGTTTATAATTACTGTATACCTATATGTGTACTGAATGACTGTGGGACCAGGCGGGACAGAAACCTCAGTCAACAGTCTTATCTTATTCATTTGCTAAATCTGGCAACCACACTTCTTAGACATTTGTGTAACTTGTCCTAGAGGTAGTAGAATGAATTGCTCATTAAATCAGTTTCCAAACGAGAAAACAACATTCCAAAGCAATCTCATACTGAGGACAACAGTGGGTTCTGCATCCTCTGCAGACAGTGCAGGGGCGGCTACGCTCCCGCAGTGTAATTCCATGCACTATATATTTTATGGGCTAATGGAATATCTCTTTGAGAATTTGGATTCTCGTCCTGTTTATCTGGGGCACTATTTTAATACAGTCATTTTTATGCATGAGTATGTGTGCACAAACTAATAACAGCAAAAAAAAGCAAAGTAAAAAAAAAGTGCATTTAAGGATTTAAGGAGCTATGTTCTGGATTCAACAAATTTCACAAATGGATGCCCACTTATTAGTATGACAAATCCAAACTATACGGCTAAACACTTTTTAATTATAAAAGTTATCTCTTATTCTAAGGAAGTGTGCCCTCTACTTCTTGTGTGTTTAATTGTGACATATGAAAATGATGTTTATGTAAAAATTACGTTATTTCTATTTTCTGTCATATTACGTGCACATGAGTGAAAGTCCCTGTGGAAGCAGAGACAGCAGACACTTCTGAAGCTGGCGTTATGGGTGATTGTTAGCCATTGGCGTGGGTGCTCAGAATAAAATCTGGTTTTCTGAAAGAGCAGCATATGCTTGAGACTCCTAGGCTATCTCTCCAATTCTGCTACTTTGTGTTTTTAAAATGTATATTTTTAAATCTACTCTCAAAGCCTTCTTTTTAAAAGTGTATTATTTGTATATAAAGCACCAGATTGATACATTATCTTAGTAGTACAGATGGATAGACACACCCTAAAAGCATGCTGGTATTTACACTTGAGAGACATTTCTGGTCACCCTTCCACATCACAGATTATTCTAAATATAAACCGTGCATCTTACACCATTTGGAACTTTCTCTTAGAACGACAGAGTTACAAATGAACGTTATGTTCTGTTCTTTTATTTAAAGAAATCGCTCCTGTAAGTAGGAACATCAGTTTAGCAATATGCTTTTTCAGCATTACTTTGTATCACATAATTGCCTTTTTCATGTTGCATTAATTGGGCAAAATGTAGTTGTAAATCAAATGGAAGCCATTAATTTTCTAAGTAATGGGGAAAAAATTTAAATATATAAAACTTTGGAGAAATAAGTAGCCTGTGCAGTGCCCTCAAGTCAGCTCCAGCATCCTTCACTTGAAGAAATGAGGGCGACTTCTCCCCACAAGAAGTTAAACAGCTTCTATTAACTGAATCTTCCCACACCTGCTTGACCTTGTTTGTCCTCACCAACACTTTCTGGAATATGAAAGAAGAATGAATGAGCACATATTTGAGAAATCAACTGGTTACTCAGAGACTATAAATCATTCACCAAAGAATAACTAATAATACATGTATGTATTTCTTGGCTTCAACAACTGTCTAAGATAAACCAAAGGGGGAAAAAACCCTAAATATTCACCATTATCTTCATCAGGGCTGCTATTGATGTGATTAAACAACATAACTGAAATCAAATCATAAAGGAAAGTGTTTGTTTGCTTACACTTCCACATCACTGTTCATCATTGAAGGATGTCAGGACAGGAACTCAAACAGCACAGGGTCCTGGAGGCAGGAGTTGATGCAGAGGCCACAGAGAGGTGCTTCTTACAGTCTTGCTCCCCATGGCTTGCTCAGCCTGCTTTCTTAAACAATCCAGGACAAGTAGCCCAGGTATGGAACCATCCACAATGGGCTTGGCCCACCCACACTAATCACTAGTTAAGAAAATGTCCTATGGACTTCCCCACAGCCTCATCTTTTCAAGGCATTTTCTTAATTGAAATTCTCTCCTCTCAGATTACTTTAGCTTGTGTCAAGTTAACATAAACTTTCCAGCACAATAATTATTATAGGTCACCTTTGAAAACCTGATGTTCAAAAATTCATTCTTAAAATACTAGTGGATCTCTTTGGATTTTTCTCATTCATTTCTTATTGTATTTCTATTTGAAGAAATCCCATGGCAGTGATAGTGACCATAATATTTACTATTGGTTTTAAATTTTGTGATTCCAGATATTGATAAAATATCTTTTGACGAAATATCAGCCAAACCCCTCAAAAAAAACCTGCCTTCTCGTCATGTATTCTTTACTTTATTGGTATCTTTGGTTTTAAGTGAGGTGGGGTATGAAAACCTCTGGATTTCATTGGGCCACATGTCAATTTGAAATGATTGAAAATGTTTTCATCTCCTATGAGATTATATTGTGAATAATAGACATCCTTCAACCTGTCTTGGGTTGCTGTGAACTTTCCAGCAGCACGAACAGTATAGAGGTCTCCTCTCTAATTGGGAAGGGGAGAGCAAAGCAAGTGAAATACTAGGATGAATGCTGCAAGCATGTTCTCTTTGATGACACTTGTTAAAAGCAAATCAGCTAAATCTAATGAAATTTAAGGTATTGGAATAAGGTAGAAATCCAGAGTAAAGATTCTTCACAATTCCTGTCCAACCACCCTGGAAAGTTCCTGATTGGCTAGAGTTGGTACATCATAATTGGTTGAAGATTAACTGTTGCAATGGGCTAAGAGCCAGTTCTCAATTACAAACATGTACTCTGAGCTTATGATTTGTTTACGCATCAAGTTAGAATGTAGGTTTTTTTTTTATCTACTACAACCAGTTTGGTCCATTTTAAGCACCTGAGCTTAGAAACAGTATTTGAGCAAACTTATTTCAGCTGAACACACCTGGTCACTCTCTCGATTGATGAGGTGGCAAAATTTCCTCTTAGACTACGGATAGGAACTATATTCATTTATAATTTTCTTCACTTGAAAGTTACTAAAAGTGGCGTCCTTTATTCTCTTACAGGGGAGCTGCAGAGAAGTTCTTAATTCCTCAACACAAACAATGATAAATAAATAAATAAATAAATAAATAAATAAATAAATAATAGGTAGGTAGGTAGGTAAAATTCAAACATCCACTCCTTTTACTTGCAATCAAGAAACTATACTCTAGCAACATAGTGGCCAAGTCTAGGCAGAACTCTTGCACAATGCACTAGTGATATTTATTGAGCTCCCTTGTCAAAATTTGAAAAAAAATGCCTTACAGCCCCAAATCACCCCAAACTGAAATCGGAAAACTGGACTCATCAGGAGGATGGAAGGTAACAGTAGTGAGAGGGAGACAGGACAGGGTAGGAAGGAAAGATCAATAGGAATGCATCATACATGCATAAAGTTGATAAATAGAAAATTTAATTAATAAAATGTCCATGAATTTCCTCAAGCAATAAAGTGTGTTTTCAGAAGGGGCAGCAGCCACAGTGACATCAGCAGTCACAGTGATGTCTGTAACCAGAGACCTGTTAGAAAAGCAGGCTTCTTACTAGGATCATCTCACACAGGTCTCCTGAATCACTAACTGCATTTGAACAACACCCCAGGTGACTCATAAAGCAAATAACATCATGAGAAGTATTGCCTACGTAAAACAACCCGAGCTTGGCAATCGATTTAAAGGCTACGACTAGAAGAAAGCTATGTTCACCACTCTACCACCAATACCACCCCTCCAGGGTACTCCTTAGATTTAGTAAATAGGATTCAGCTTTAGTAAGGTTAAAAGTAATCAAAGTAATTGAGATGAGACTGAAAATTAAAGTTGCCTTTTGATCAGTGTTATGTGTAGTGTGGCATGTGAGGGTGTCTGTGGGGAGGTATAGAATGTGCATAGGGTGTGTATGTGTGTGGAGAGGAGTGTTCAGACATGAGCATACCATGGTGCTCAGATGGAAGTCAGAGCACAACTTGCCACAGTCACCTGTTTCCTTTCAGTGTAGGTTTAGGGATCCAGTTAAGGTCATCAGGCTTGTGTGCAGAATACATTAACCTGCTGCCCCTTCTTACAGACTCAATAAAGCCTCTATGACAAATCCTTATGAGAATAGCATTTGTTAATAATAACCATAATTATACAATAATTATTAAGGAAAAATGATATGTGTACAACATACATAGTTAATAACCCTCACTGTGAGACTGTCCAGTTGTCTCAGCTAAGGCTTGTGCTAGATACAGGTATGATGATGTCACATGAGCTAAAGTCATTTTAGAAAAGAGAACCTCAATTGCAAGCATAACCCTACCTTATTGGCCGGTGAGCAAGCCTGTGATTCGTTTTCTTGATTGAAGGTTGATGTGGGAGGGCTCAGCTCACTGTAGGCAGTGCTACCCCAGGGCTAGTGGTACTGGGTATAATAAGAAAGCAGTCTGTGCAAGCCATAGGGAGTGAGCCTGTCAGGAAAATTTATCATGATCTATTGCAGACCATGACACAATTGCAGCGTATAGCAATTGATAATTCAGATGTCAACCTATTAGAGAAATTATTCTCAGATGGAGGAGGCTTTCCAGGCAGGGCCTGCAGGGCCACTGACTCTGAAAACTGTTGCTTTAATCTGTAATTTCACTTGTGCAATAACAGCTACGTTATCTCCCCATTACGATACATTTTCATGCAATGTGTATCTGTAATCTCACGATTGCATCACAATCTTATGGGCACATAAAACTGTGACTGTTAGTGATCATGAAGTTTACTTTTCATTTGGCTGTATTATTTTGGTATATAGAAAATATACTAGATATGCTTCATAACTAGATCATTTATCCCATGAGGACTATAGACACTTAAAAGCCTTGCTCCTTTTGATAAGACTAACTGCACACAATTCGCTCAATTTTACCTCAAACCAAGTTCAAACTAGACTAAAGGCTTTTTGTAAATTGATGATAAGCTTAAAACTTTACAGCTAAGCCCAAGGTTAGAGTCACAGATATCCAACCACGGTTGCTCCACAAAAAGCACCCTAACAAAAGCATGCCTATTCCTTGCTTGCCAGTCTGCTGGCAACAGACCTATGTCTCAAAGTTTGTCAGCGGACACCTGTGCTCCCCATCTGGTCACAGTCTTACTTCTGTAAGCCTGGAACCTTGTGTTGTCATGGCAATGGCGCAGCTTCTTATCATTTACCCTAAGAATGTATTTTTGACCAATGACAAGTAACTCTTGTAATTGTTTTTATTGCTTCAAGGCTCCTATAAGAAGAAGAGTTCTTAGGTTAGAGGAGAAGAAGCTAGAAGAAAAAATTAGAACAGGAGAATTAGAATAGAACAGAACAATTGACTTATTCAGAAAAGCATAGTGTATAAGAGTTCATTCGTTCAACCCTCAGATAACCTAAGGAAAAGGTCCCTTTCACCTGCTGTAGTATCCAGTCTGAACCCTGAAGAGGGTCTTGTGATGACCCCAAAGGCTCTCATAATGAGCCAGGTCCTGCTCCATGGCTTCTACTTCATCCTGTTTCCAAGTTCCTGCCTTGAGTGACTGCCCCAGCTTCCTTCAGTGGTGGACTGGGACGTGTAATGTGAAATAAACTCTTTCCCCCTCAAGGTGCTTTTGGTCATGAATGACGTTTATCACAGCAATAGAACCCCTAACTAACTCAAGCCACTTAGCACCAAGCCTATTGCCATGATTTTGGTCCCTAAAACAAACAGTGCAAGCAAAGAAGTGACACAAGCAATCCTGTGACAGCTATATCTGTGCCCTTATGTGTGCACACCCAGGTGTGTATCCGTATGTGTGTGCATGCACACACACACTTACATGCATGCAAACAAAATGAATAAATAAGTGTATACCAATTTATTTTTAAAAAAATTTAACTCTTGGATCACACAACCTAAGCTCAACTCCAAGGCTAAGTTTGGTCAAGTTGCTTAATATCTTTGAGTTTTAATATTATTTTTGTAGTTTTAAATATTTAATTTAGTACTTATTATTTCTAAGTGTTTAATGTTGAATATAATATTATCTTTGCGTACTTAATAGTATTGTGTTTTTAACAGTAATAGAGATTTCCAAAGTACCTTGAATTGAGGATTAAATGAATAAGATCAAATAAAATACCTAGATAAAAGTGTTGCAGGGGCCAAAGCCTTTTGTATAGTACAACAGCATGAGTAAGGTGCTTGCCTGTTCATATTTTGATAGCACCCAGAACATCTGCTTCCCTAAATCAATATCCCAAGTAACCTATTCAGATGGACACAACTGTTGCCTCCATGTTGTGGTAGAGAGCCTGACAAGATGGGTGACCATCTTGCCCAAAGTCTGGCAGCTCATGCATATGAGGCTGACTTTAAAACATCCCAATCTCAAGCTCCAAATCAACACAAGTTGCTCTTTCAGTTCAGTGCCTGCAGTTTAGGGCATTTGAAATCAAGGGCTCTATTTTTCCACCGAGCTGCACTTCTCTTCAGTCATGAATGAGAAGAAGCATTTTCAGCTGACAGATGACTCATTAATGCGGTCTGTATCAGAACACAATTACTAAGCCTTGCAATCGGCCTCCGTGTTTTGCTCCAGGTCTTGTTCTTCTCCTCCCTGCTCCAGCCGTAGAGAACACTTTGTCATTCTTTGCTTGCCTGCAAGCAAGGAGACTTTTGACTCTGCATCAAAGTGCTCTTAGCAGGTAATGAAATCTTGAGTTTCAGTGGCCGAGGATTCTGCCTAATAAATAAGTCTCTTAACCTGTGTTTCATGGCTCTGCGAATCCAATCTGCATTTTGATGGGGAACTTCTGAAGATGACAATGTTAGCTTACAGAATGTATCTAAGGATGATATATCAGATACAAGAGGACAATTTAACCTATGGTGTAGCAGATTTAGAGTTTTTCAGAGGGTCTCAGATATCAGCTTGTAGGCAAGTGATGTCCAGGTAATGACACCCCATGTAAAAGTCTCTACCAAGTAGCAATTTAGAACATGATCAACACCTGTTTTAGGAGATGAAAGTTCAGATCTCTAATCCAACCTCTAACCCAGTTTGTTTTTAAGACAAATTTTCAAAGAATCTGTGATTACTTATGAGGATGGAAAGCATCTTCTCACAGTGGTGTGGGTAGACCATATGATATCTACTTTCATTCTTTTCTGTTTCAAAGGAAACATGTTCAGCACAGGCAAGTTAACATTTAAAGTGCCTAAGCTGTCTTAAAGAATGGCACTTAATTTTAGGAAATCTAGAATCACTGACCCAGTGGATGTATATGTATATAGAGACCCTCTTTTAATATCTTATAGTAAGACAGGCTCATAGATCCGAGGAAATGAGGCATTTGTCTAGTACAAGTGAGCACAGATGTAAAACAGACCTGATGCGCTGAAAAGTGGCTTGAGGGTTTATGGAGTTTGGCCAAGAATAAGTCTTATATAGTAAACTGTGGTGATAATTGACAAGAAGAAAGTTCCTAATCCTCATGCAAGATGGGAAAAATGTCACATTAATCTTGAAAATGAGAAGAACCGTCTATTGCCTGGGTCTTTTGTGGGTTTAAATTTATGAGGACCAGAATGACATGAATGGTTTAAGCTTTGTGATCATCCTGTCTTTGAGCACTAGGAGTCTCTTGACCTCCCTTGAATCAAGATTGCTGCGATACACCAGGTAGTTAATAAACGGCAGACATTCGCCTGAGATCACTCTCACAGGAGTTTAAGAGACAGTGAGCCAGCACAGTATGCAAAGAAGTCTGCAAGATTTCCAAAAACAGTGTGAATCAAAACAATGAAAAGAAAAAGGGAAAAGCCCATAACAACAATTACTGAAAAAGAAAATTGTACAGAGATTTTAAAGGAATATTTAAGAACTCATTTGGCATCATGTGCCAGCCCAGGGCTAGCTTTAACTCAGAATCTTTTGTTGTTATTTCTTTTGCAGAAATGAGTGGGATGTGACAAACAGGTTGCTATAGTTACTCTTGGTAAAAGGAGTCTGGAGACTGTTCTCAACCAAACAAATAGCTCTCTCTCTCTCATACATACACATAACACACACACACACCCACAATATTAGTTGATAGAGAATTTGTGACTGAAAATGCTTCATCTGAACACAAATACATCAATATTAATAACAGTTAAAGAACAGAATCATAACTCAGTGAAAGGGGTATTTTCTTTGTCTTTCTTGTCAGGTATATGATTGGAGGGCATTTAAATAATAATGATTGGAATACAGTCTAATTCATTAAAATGTGATTCACTTGTTTTCCAATTTTGCAGCACCACGTTGAATATAAAAATAATTAGCAAATGGAGCAAAAATTCAAGTGTAATTTATAGTAAGCCAAAATGCAATTTTATTTTGAAATTAAGAATATTTACCTTCATAATTTATAAACTATCACTCACAATAACATAAGAAAATAAATCATCTAGGCATAGTATATTTGTAAAAGGAGATAATCCACGTTGTAGTATAGACATGAATAAAGACTGTTCAAAGAAAATGTCAAAATCTCACTCTTAGTGAGAACAAGATAAAAGAGGGAAAAATTCAAACAGTGAAACCAGGTTCCTGCTAGTGATGAAGTTTTTGGCATCTGGAGAACTATAGAAAAATATTCAGGCAGACCAAGAGAATTTTTCCAATTTATATTTGAAATATCTTTCTAAACATTAACATCCTAAGCTGCATTGGCAGACAACCTGGGAAATTTTCATTTGATTGATGTGAGCTCAACTACACACAGCCAGTGCGGTCTTGACGGCTTCGGACAAGCACGTTTCTGTGTCTTTATTAGCATGACCTAGAAAGAGTTGTAAGTAAATAGGTGTGTGCTGAAACCAGGGGTGGTGACACACATCTGTAACCCCAGCACTTGGGATGCTAAGACAGGAAGCTGAAAAGGTCAATGTCATGTCATGCTCGACACCTTCAAGACCATACTGGACACATGAGACCCTGACCCCAAAACACAAAATAAATAAACACACAAACAAAGAGTAGGCAGTTTGTTTGTTTCTATATGGGAAAAGTTAGGAGAAAGGAAGTCTTTATACCACCACTTTGTAAATGCCTGTGAAATATTTCAAGAAGGAGATAGTAAGATGAATAGGATAGGACAACTGGGAAAACTGATAGCTGCTGAACAACCTGAATTCTGGTTTGAAATATTGCTGCTGAATAATATATCCTTTACAAAAGCATATTTTAAAATAAACCTTGACTATAAAAAACTAGTTCCCTAAGTAATTAAAATCTAATAAATTTAGTAGAAAATCGGATAATTATCTTGGTAAACATAAAATCTATGTTTTAAGTCAATTCTTATAAATATTACAAAAAAAAGATCAATCACTTGGTTTGTTGATCAATCACTCAGTTTGTTGATGAAAACCCAAGAAGTTGTATGTGAAACAGAAAATACAAACTTTATATTAATCACCTAGAATTAAAAAGTAGGTTTCCTTTTTTTTAGATAAATAATCAGAAAGAATCATTTACACATTAAAGGTCCCAAAGATTCTATCTCTCGAGGAACTGATAATACGTTTAGCAAAGTGGCAGGACTGAAATGGAGCATACAACAGTTGACCTGAGTTAGTACAAGCTCACTTTTTCCAGACTGACAGCAAGGGAACCCGCCTAGGACCAAACTAGACCCTCTCAAAGTGAGTGACAGTTGTGTGGCTTGAACAGTCTGTGGGGCCACTGGCAGTGGGACCAGGTTTTATCCCTAGTGCTTGAACTGGCGTTTTGGAGGGATACCTTACTCAGCCTAAATATAGTGGGAAGGGCCTTGGTACTGACTCAAAGTGATGTGCCAGACTTCATTGACTCCCCATGGTAAGTCTTACTCTTTTTGAGGAGTGGATGGAGGGAGAGACAAAGTCGGGAGAGGGGGAGGAGGGGAGGGAGTGGTAACTGGGATAGGTATGTAAAATGAGAAGAGATCATTTAAAATATAAATTAATTAACAAAAAATAAAAAACTAAGCAAGACAAATAATGAGAAAATTTGCAAACCAATGAAAATGCAACTGAAAAAAATTCTTGAACTAATTATGTAAATGGAGTCTCTGTTCTATTCTTACCTCAACAAAAAGCTATGCTTCAAATATATTTGAAAATATATTTGGAAGTTGGTGAAATTGCACATCATAATTGAGGAAGAAAAGAATACTTTCTATGATAGAATCAGACTAACAGAATTAATGAAAATCAAGTCAGCCCTACAAGCAGTACTAACAGAATATTTCTAAATGAAAAAGAAGAGAAGCATGTATAAGACAGTACAGAGAAAAAGTTAGTGATGCTAGGATAGCTGCTATACAAAATAAGACTAAGGAAAAATTACTATAAAGTTTATAAGTGACAGAAATTACTATATAGTTTTCAATAATAAATCTGAATGTCAATGGCCTTATTCCCCTGGCAGAAGACAATTGATAATCAATTAGATTGGAAAATAAAATACATCTTTTTTGTTTCTACAAGAAAAAAACACTTTAATTCCAAAAATAGACATCACCCTCCATAAAGTGAAAGCATAGAAAAAATATTCTAAGTAAATGTAGACCAGAAAACAAGCAGATGTCAATATTATAAGATAAAATAGACTTTAAAACTAATCAGATAAAGTATGTCATTTCATTCTGATCAAGAGATAATTTACCAAGAAAACTTTATAATCCTAAACATATAGGCACCAAATTTGTGTGCACTTAATTCACATAATAATTATTATAAGTGTTGTTGAGATCCTGGGCTCAAATGCTTTGTGATAAAGTATGTGGTCAGTTTGAGAAAGTTCTATGAGATGGAGAGAAGGTTTATTCTTTTGTGTTTTGCTGAAGTGGTCTGTAACTATCTGTTAGGTCCCTTTGTTTTATGAGTTTGTTAGCTACCAGCATTTTTCTGTTTAGTTTTTGTCTTCATGACCAGTCTACTGCTGAGAGTAGGGTATTGAAGACTCCCATTACCAGTGTGTGAAGCTCTACATGTGGTTTAAGCTTTAGTAGTGTTTCTTTTATAAACTTAGCTGGCATTTTGTTTTGGTTATAGAAGTTAAGAATTGTCTTTGTCTACTTCCCATGTAGATTAGATTTATGTATTGGCAGCATGGGGACATTGGGAGAGGGTTGAAGGGGAGGGGAGAGGCAGGTAGGGGAGTAGAAAGTTAAGAGTTGAAATGTCATCTTTGTCTATTTTTTTCTTTGAGTATGTAGTGCCCTTCCCTCTTGTGACTAGGTTTTGCATAAAATCTATTTTATTACATATTAAAATGGCTACTCCAGCTTGCTTCTTAGGTCCATTTGCTTGGAATATCTTTCTTCATCTATTTACCCTGAGGTAATGTCTATTGTTGATGTGTGTTTCTTGGATGAAGTAGAAGGATAGATCTTGCTTTAAAATCATTCTGTTAGTCTGTGTCTTTTCGTAGGAAATTGAGGCCATTGATAGTAAGAGATACCAATAACCAAAGAGAGTTGGTTTCTGTTATTTCATTATTGTTGATGGGACTGCTCGAGTGTGTGTGTTTCTTCTTTTGATTTTGCTGGTCTCGAGCTCTGCAACAGTACCTGCTTCAGCTTTCCTTTCCTCCCCTCACATCTCCTGTAGATCCCAGGGATCTAATCCCCTAACTCCTATCCTCCACTTGTTGCTGTATCTCACTCCTCAATACGATCATCTAAAACTTACCATTCCGGCTATGGAAGCACAGTATATAGACTATAGCTCTTCCCATCTCCATCTCTTCCTCCAGATCCAACTCCATTGTCTCTTCCATAGTGCAATAGTAGACTTTTTGGATTGATCTCTCTTCATTCTCTCCCCCAATTCCAAAGAAACTAAATAAGGAGATACTGGTTGTACACTCTGCTCTCCTTCCTCCAGTGAACCCCTTCCAACCCCTAGACAACCCTCATTCCCAAGAGTCAGTTCCCAATATCCAGAAACACATTTTACCTGTAATTCCCTTTAGTCACATTTATCGGGTCCCCACAAAAATTTCTATCCGACAACATACAACTATCACATTCTCCCAAAATGCAGAGGAAGTAGAAACCAAGTAACAAAATACGTATACAATAAAGACAAAACCAGAAATCAATACCTAGATCCACAATTATCCCAATTCCAGATTCTTAGACACCGGTATAAAAATACAGTCGCTATGCTCAGGGCCGCGTGTCTCTGCTAGAGCATAGAAAGCCTATCACAGCAGGTCCTGAGCATTCCAGCATAGCTGAAACATAATAAAATAACCTAAAAACTACCTGTAATAAAGATAACAGACGTCCTTAAAGAGGAAAAGAATAAACCCCTAAAGAAAACCAGGAAAACTCATACAAATAATTGGAGGAAATGAATAAATCCTTATAAAAAATCCAGGAAGACAGAAACAATGGAAGGAAATGAATAAAACTGTTCAAGGCTAAATTAATAAATAATAAAGAAAATCCAAACTGAATGAATTCTGGAAATGAAAAATTTAGAAATTTGAACAAAAACTACAAAGACAAGCTTCAACAACAGAATACAAGAGAAGGAAGAATCTCAGGCATTGAAGTTATGATAGAAGAAATGAATACATTGGTCAATTAAAATGTTAAGCCTAAAAAAACTCCTGACATGAAATATCAAGGAAATAAGTGACACTATGAAAATACCAGATCTAAGAATAATAGGAATAGAGGAAGGGGAAGAAACACAGGTCAGAGGCACAGAAAATATTTTCAATAAAGTCATAGAAGAAAATTTTCCTAAAGAAGAACATGCCTATAAAGTACAAAAAGTGTATAGAGTGGTCCAGAAGAGAAAATCCCCTTAGTACATAACAATCAAAACACTATATAAACAAAACAAAAAAAGAATATTAAAGGCTACAAGGGAAAAACAGACTGAATAATATTAAGGCAGACCTATTAGAACTACACCTAACTCCTCAGTGGAGGCTTTAAAAGCCAGAAGAGCCTGGAGAGATGTGTTGCAGACTCTATGAAATCACAGATGCCAGCCAGACTACTACCTAGCAAATTTTTCAATCATGATAGATATAGAAAATAAGATATCCATGATAAAATAAAAATTAAAAAAAAATATCTATGAATCCAGCCCTACAGACCGGTCCTAGAAGGAAAACTCCTAGGGAGGTTATCTACAACCAGGAAAATGCCTTTGAACTGTGAACTTCTTCTCTGATGCAGATGAGGACTTTGGTATCAAATCTTCCCTCCCTCTACCCTACTTAATGTGTGTCTTTCCTGTGCTCCAGACCGATGGCTTCTATCTTAAATGTTCTTTCTCTAAGGTGCTACATGTCTGGACTTCTTCAACCTCACTGCTCTGCCAACATGTCAGGATTTGCCTAGCACAAGCACACCTCCTCTCCCAACTCTGATACTGCTCACCTGCCTCGGTTTACTTTATTTTCTCTATCATGTAAACTACTACCTGCTGCCTGTGTATTTGCTTGAGTCTCCTTAATAAAGGAAATTATTCAAAACATTTCTCTATTCCCAGTGCCTTAGAACATCCCTCTTAGCTGTTTATTGAATTAATTAATGAATTTATACTTTTAATAGTAGTGACAATGTCCTTACCACAAAATTATCTCCAGGAATATGTATTTTTATATTTCTTTTTCACATGAGAAAACAACTCATAAAAAACTCATTGTATAAATCGGTTTTCAATCTCAAAGCACAGTAAGTTAAGTATTCAAAATAGCTTGCTTTTATTTTCTATAAAACATGAAATAAATATTCATTCTTAGATCCCATAACTAACATAGTTGCTTAAAATATGATAAAATCGGAACACACAATACTTTTTCTAAATTTAATGGTATTCTTATTAATCACCAGTGACTTTACCTGTTCCTGTTGACAGATTGCTCTGGGTTGCCCCGACCTCTCATTATGCTAAATTTACACCAGGGCAGCTGTTTCCAGTATGCATCCAACAGTATGATCTGATTTGTGGAGTTTCTCTCCTCCTGGAGTCTTCTCTTGTGCTTAGTATAAAAGAAGCCACCTTAATAATGTTACAGAAAAATGAAAAGCCTAGAACAAATGATGCATGCATCTTGATTCTTGGCGCTAGTGTTATTATTCATCACCAACTTTGTGGCTGGGAAAGTTTCAAGACTTTTTTTCTTGTTTCATTTGGAGATTTCCCAACTTCTCAGTTTTAAAGCAGAATGAACATTGTGAGGCAAAAGAAAAAAAAGAACTTAATACCCAAAGCGTTAGGATGCAATGAAAAAGTACTCATAGGAATTATGAGATGTTAATGTCTATGGTGATGTTAGCATTTATGTTAGAAACTTTTGGCAAACTCATTAAAAGAAATGCATGACTTGTGTGAAGCTCTCTTCTAGAAGCCTTGCTTGAGGCGGTATAGTTAGATGGAGTTATAGGTGCTTCTTTCTTCACAGAGCTGACAATCTACGATTGGAAATAGGCAAAGCCCAAATGGACACCTTAAAGGAACCGGTTAAAACGAATCACAGTAAAACATGCAGGAGAGAGTATTCTTTTCACTATAGACTATGGAATTCTGAACAGAACAGTCTTAGATTATGCAATCTGAGACTTACAGTGTACAAATTGGTAAACAGATGTTCAAATAGGATGTGTGTATAAAGAGTCTTTACTTCAGTCTCTTGTTCTCTAGTAATGAGATCTCAGATCAAGGATGCAGATAGGTGAAACCATAGACGTTGTCCTGAAAAAGTAACATCATGATCATCCTCAGAGCAGTATTTTATCATCATGAACCTTCCATTATTCTTAATCATAGTTGTCTTTTTATTTCGTATGCACACACACACATGCATGCGCGCAGACACACATGGTTATCTATAATGGGTTTGCATCACTTACGTAGATTTTCTGCCATGTATTGGATTCTCTCCTTTCTTCCTCTGAGAACACTGGTCATCTTCTATCTCCAGTAAAAGAACAAAGGTTGTCATGTAGCTGATGGTTAAGTTAAATTATAGGTGAATGATAATCAAATTATCAAGCTAGCCGATCATGTAAGATTCTACCATTAATGTTTTATGGAATGCATACCAAATATGAAGTACTCAATGCCTTCAGATTATTCCCTTACAAAACATGATGTACAAGAAGAATTTGTGTGTCTTCCAGAGCTTATTTCTCCTGTTTAACTAGTCCTGCATGCCAGTCCATACATTGACAGCCTCTGTTAATTCTTCGTATTTGAAGTAGGACAGAAGACAAACATCTACCTCTATGATATTATCAGTCACGGTTTTAAAAATATGTTTGGTTTTATTTTGCATTTATGGGTGCTTTGCTTGTATGTATGTCTGTGTACCATATGCCTGCCTAATGCCCACAGATGCCAGAAGAGAGTATGAGATCTCCTAGGGTGGATTAAAAAATGGTTGTGAACCACCATATGAGGCCTGGAAATTGAAGCCAGGTCCTTTGGAAGAGCATCTGGTACTCCTAATTGCTTAACTATCCCACTAAACCCTCTTAGTTACTGCTTTTAACAATAGATGTCATGATTATCAAATTATATTTTTATTTAAAATCATCTTGAGCATATACATTTGATTACTACACTCCACCTGAATGAGGGCTCTGAAGTGTGAGAGAAAGAAGTGAGTAACAATTCTGATTTCGTGCTTCTTATAGAGAATTTTAGATATAAAACAAATAATTGGAATAACCATACTTAGCCATATAAGCGTCCCTTGAAGATGTTATGGAGGAAAACTGGGCTCCTTTTTCTGTGTATTCATATTAAACAAATGTGTAGACCCCTCTGACCCTGTGGGCTTAAATAAATGGTAAGCTTGGAGGAAAAGCTATCAGAGCTATACCCTTGATGAAGCCTTTTCAAGCTGCATGTTGGACACACACAGCTGTTGAGAGCTAGGCTTCCAAAACAAATGACAAGCAAAAATACCTAAGGGATACCAGGGCAGGGTTTCAGTAGGTGAGGTGCAAGTAGGGGGATGAAAAGATTTCCATCATTTAACCATAAAAAGGTAAGTTTACTCTCTTATGACCTTTGATGGGACTTCAAGTATTGCATCTCAACCTGGACTGTTCTTTTTATAAGTAGCTTTTTTTTTTAGAAATATGTAACGAAAGACATGAAGACATTTTAGCTTATGTTTAAATAAACAGTCACATTAAAGAAAGATGTGTTTTTGTCGGTTGAGTCTGAGAGTAAAGCGCAACTGTACTAGGTTTGGAGGTTGTGGAGCTAATTATGTTGCTAATATTAAATCGTTTTGTGAATATTTTCCTAAAAACACTCTGTTTTTAAAACAGTATTTACAAAGAAGGACAACTGTAAACAGAGACTGCAGATTCTTTTCTGGCAGCCCAGATCTGAATAATCATATAGAAACTATATTAATTCCAACACTGTTTGGCCTATTAGCTCAGGCTTCTTATTGACTAACTCTTACATCTTAACTTAACCTATTTCTATTAATCTGTGTATTGTCATGAGGCTGTGGCCTGCTGGTAAGGATCTGGCGTCCTCTTTCAGGAGCTAGATCGTGTCTCCTTGATTGTGCCCTCTCTCTCTCTCTCTCTCTCTCTCTCTCTCTCTCTCTCTCTCTTCGGATTTTCCATCTGGCTTTACTCTGCTAAGCCATTGGCCCAAACAGCTTTATTCATCAACCAATAAAATCAACACATTTATAGAAGGACATACCACATCAGACAACTATGTATAATAACAGCCAAAAAGTGACTCATGTTTGGATACTTTGAAATGCTATAGTACTGGCAATTAAACTCCTGCTTATATGTATGATCCATGATATTGGCAACACTATAAAGGAAAAGATAATTATCATAGCTTCAGGACAGTGATCTTCTAGGGGTTTGTGCCCCTTGTATTATCTGATTTCTTAAACTAGATGGTAGGAGAAAGAATTTTTACTCTGTTGTCATCCTTGATGCTGTATTCCTCTCTGCCACGTGACAAAGTCTTGGTTGACAGATAAAGGGTTTGGTACGTGATGTCTTTATAATTTGATAGTGTACATTGGAATGATAGAAACTCAGGAGGTAGGATTTTGTTAAATGAAGTGATAATCTTAGGAGAATGCCCTTAAGGACTGTATCTTGTCCTTATCTCTCCCTCTCTCCACTCCCTTCATCATTCACACATCCCCCCCTTCCCTCCCTCCTTCATGCAGCCATGATAAAAGCAGCTCTCTTCTATCAGACGCCAGCGGCTCAGAAATGGAGCCAACTAATCACATACTGAAAATCTTCAAACCATGAGCTGATATCTATCTTTTCTCTTCCAAATGTGTTTTCCTAGGATATTTTGACTCAGGAGCAGTAAACTAAGATAAAGTATATTATATTCCTAGAGACAGATGCTACAATTCTCAGTAAGAAGCAAGAAAGGAAAAAAAGAGGAGAATCCTTTAGCAACAGCAAATTAAATCACGAAGAAACAAGAACTTTACACCACCTGTGATCTTCAAGCATAAACAGCAGTATTTTTGATGTCTGTATGGATAGCTACAAACAATGAAGAGAAGTGTTGGGCACATATTGTGTGATACTGGGGTGCCATCTGCCAGTGTCATCATTTTTAGTCCCCTATGGTTGCCAGTTCTCTTAGCAAGCTAGCCTATGAATGGATTGTGAGGACAGCACACGGTGCAAATTCTTGGATCTCTACAGCAGAGTGCAGGCCACCTGGAGTTTAGTTCCATTCACTAAGTCATTATGTTTAAAGATCACATAAGTAAGAAACTTGTTTTAACCTTTTTTTTTTTTTTAGCACAAGCAAAAATGATCACATTCAGCTTTTTCCTTCAGGTCCATGATGTAACTTGGCAGTGGAAAACATAGTTCATTTTTTCCAAATCATCAACAAGACCTTTTATTCTGTGAAGTCTCCAAATGAGTTGCATTCGAAACATATTTGCTTTTTGAACCTTCTCTTTTTTTTTTAAGTCATTTTCCTGTTTTCTTTTTCCAGCATGTTCAACAACTTGTCTTTTCACACATCAGAAGGACAGAGAAGAAGCCCTTGTGTTGAGGTAAGGATTTCCAGCCTGCCTTTTAGATACCAGTTCTTGCGTAGTGATCTACTCATGCTAGATTCCCGATAAACACAGGTGTACTTGAATGAAATATATTTTAAATCTACAAAAAAAGAGTGTTTTATTCAGAATTTAAGAGAACAAATTCAGAATGACTGTTTTTGCATAGAAGTTTTCATTTTGTCATTCTCAAAACCTCATTATTATAAGAAATCACTGGCATCAAATATGGAAAGTAGCAACTGTAGAGAATATGAAACATAAAATCAGCAAAAAGTTTGAACAATTTTTAGAGGCTCTGGAGTTAAAAATATCTAGGTTTAAAGTTTTTTCACTTTTTGTCTTTCATTTATCACGAGGTGCCTTTTTAAAGCTATGTTTTCACCTCCCACTAGAAACAGCAAAGAGTAACAGATGATTTCACAGTGACTCTGAAACAAGGTGCACTTATATTAGACCAATGGTGCAGCAAATAAACTCTGCTGTGACAAATGAATTCAGAGGGTTTTTAATCCTTCTGAATAAGCTGTCATTTTTGCTTCATTGTTAAATAACTATGTCTTCTTGAATAAATACTTTTATCTTTTGGAGATCAGACCTCTGTCTGATGTGGGGTTAGTGAAGATCTTTTCCCATTTTGTAGGCTGTCATTTTGTCTTGTTGACCATGTCCTTTGCTTTACAGAAGCTTCTCAGTTTCAGGAGGTCCCATTTATTAATTGTTTCTCTCAGTGTCTGTGCTACTAGGGTTATATTTAGGAAGTGGTCTCCTGTGCCAGTGCGTTCAAGTATACTTCCCACTTTCTCTTCTATATAAGGAAAATGTGTACATTTACACTATGGAGTACTACACAGCAGAATAAAGGAACAACATCTTGAATTTGCAGGAAAATGGATGAAGCTAGAAAACATTATTTTGAGTGAGGTAACCCAGACACAGAAAGACAATTATCACATGTACTCACTCATAAGTGGTTTGTAAACATAAAACAAAGAAAACTAGCCTACAAATCACAATCCCGGAGAGCTTAGACAACAATGAGGACACTAAGAGAGACTTACATAGATCTAATATACATGGGAAGTAGAAAAAGACAAGATCTTCTGAGTAAATTGGGAGCATGGGGACCTTGGGGGAGGGAAGAGGCAGGGAGGGGAGCAGAGAAAAATGTAGACCTAATAAAAATCAATAAAAAATCAGAATGATATAGATTTATAACGGGATTTTATTGGGTATATTGATTTAGACAGATAGACCTTGCTCTCCTTTATGATCGTTTTACCTGCTAACTTGATGCACAGATAACTCATTCATTTTTGTTTTTCATTTGTAAGTGTGTTTTTATCAGTTGGGGTTCCTCACCAAGATGAAAACAATCTGGGGGTGTGCATGTGCTCGAGTGTGTGAATTTGCTTATGTAGTCATCTGATCTTTGAGCTGGAAAATACTAAGATTCCCCAGCAGCATGAGGGTTATTAGTATGGTTCTAGTTCAAGTCTGAGGTCTGTAAACCCAAAACCCATCAGAGAAAGTGTGAGTAGGAGAAATAATGTGCTTAATCCCAAGAAGAGTCAATGTTCATGTTGAGTCTAAGACCAGGAAAGCAGGTATCCATGTTCAACTCTACAAGAGCCTAATGCTACTCTTGCTTTCTCTTCTATTTTTGTCTGCATTTGGTTAGATGTTTTGTACATTGTGAAGATGTGTCTTTGTCAAGGCCCCTTCTTAATGGTTTATTAAAAGAGCTGACTGACTAGTAGCTAAGCAAGAGGTATAGGCTATACAGCCCGACCGGGGACACTGGAGGGAAGAAGGGCAAAGACTCAGGAGTCACGAGAGATACAAAGAGAAGCAAAATGAACATTCCTTGCTGAAAGAAGGCAAAGTCATCTAGCAGAGGGTATAGATGAAATGTGGGTTAATTTAAAATGTAAGAGTTAGCTAGTAACCAGCCTGAGTTATCAACTGGACATTTATAATTAATAGTAAGCCTCTGAATGGATGTTTGGGAGCAGCTGCCATGACACAGAGCAATGCTGCTTACAGCCACCCATAGTAAAGATGAAAATTTGATTCACTCATTGTGCAGATTCAAAAGTTGTCATCCAGAAACACCCTCAGCATCACTCACCAATGTTCTTCCAAATGCTTGGATTCCCAAAACCAAGACACAAAGTTAACCATCACAACATCTTAGGTCAAACACCCATTCAGGGAAATCTTTATTCTCCCTGTAATTTGTGCCCATCTTCTTCCTTTATAGCACTTTTAAATCAGACTCCCAAGCTGTTATTTTCCAGATCTCTTATTGCATTTCCAAACTAATGCTTTAAATTATATTGATGTAGGAAATGCCAATCACAAGATTCTAAGCGTGAAAGCCTGATGCCAGAGGCCACACAAAGTGTGATTCTGATTAGTCAATGACAGCTAATTTCTGTATGTACATAAATACAGCATGAAATAACCATAAAATAGATACTTCATCTCTATGGTGATGTTTCTGGCAATTATGTTTTTCATATATGTATATTTTATACTAAACTAAAGTTATTAGCAAAGCAGTTAAGTTTTTTTAAGACTTGGTTTGTTAATATGACCTTTCTCACAGGAGTGCTCATATTGAACAAAACTTAGCAAGCCTGTAATGAGTTGCATCTTTGAATAGAGTGAGAGTATGAGAAAAACAAAATCTGACTCAAATAACTACTATCTTTAACAAATAAGAGGTTTAAAAGGTACAATTATAGCACTGAATTTAAAGTTCAGCAAGCAGTTTTGTGTATATTATGAAGAATAGAAATGTGATTGCGTGAATCATTAAAACATTCAGTTTATTTAATACTTCTTCTTGCTGTCTTTGGTTCCAGAAATATATGCCTTATTGAAATGTGGCTGTTTAAAACCTTTTAACGCAAAGAATTGCATTTATACTTTTAAAAAACTAATCACACCCGACATGGTGATACCTGCCTTTACTCCCAAAACTCACAAGCAGAAGCAGGTGGATCCCAGAGTTAAAAGCCAGCCTGGTCTACACATCTCACGTCCAGACAACCAGGGGCTATATAGTAAGACTGTGTCTCAAAATCAAAACTAAAATACAAATTAAATACTAGGATAACAACTATTTTATGAAAGGTCAGTGGATTAAAATAAAATTTAAAATAGAGGAAAACAAGACTTTAAAACAACAAAAAATGTTTAAATAAGATCATCAGGAAAAGAAGAATGAAGACACTCAGAATAAGAGGTATAGGTTCTCTAGAATGATGATTCCCCTATCAGCTGAAAACTCAACAATTTCACACCTAAGTATTGTTTTGCACAGTTAATGCCATAACAATATTAATTTGATTTTCAAAATGTTTTGGCATGAATAAAAATATTTATGACAAGAGGTCTCTGCAGATACCATCATCCAGTTGATCTCTTGGTATTTCCAATTTGAATTTAAGTTGATCTGATTGATCTCCAGATAATTAGGGGGTTCTTAGCAAAAACTGACTGTTGAAAAGAGAACAGGAATTAATGAATGATTCTTCAAGCCCTCTTCTCAGTCTTCAGCCTTTGAGGCCAAGGTGGTCTTGCTCCTCTAGTGAGGACTATCAAAGCAGCTGTTTGTGGGGACAGGTGATAGGCATAGAGAAGAAATGAAAGGGAGCTGATAAGGTATCTTAACTACCTTCAAGAAGCTCAGAGTGAGTGTCTCAAGACATCAAGACAGTGATGGGGGTGCAGCTTACCTGGCAAGAGAAAACAGGAACTGATGAGCTGATGCAGGCCAAAGTAGCAGAGTTGATGTGATGGAGTAGCTGATTAATCACACCAGAGAAAGGAGAAAATGAAAGTAAAAATGGAGTCAAAAAACTTCCCGTGAAACCTATAATCTCTGTGTTTCTTTCTAAGAGAATTCAGCAGTAGTTTTAATTAGAGTTTGGATGTCTTACAACATATTTTTAGAGCATTTCATTTATTTGTTTGTTTGTGCAATCAAACCAAATGCATTACACCTGTGAAATACAACACTCACCAGGGTCTGAAATTATGTTCATATTTATCTATTTTTTTTCTGTCTGTAACTGGTTCTAGAATGTAAATTTTATGATGGTAAGATATCACCTCACGCACAGCTCTTAGCCCACGGCCAGACCACTGCCTTTCATGCAGAGGCCGTGAATGAATAAGTGGTTAATGCATACCTAAGACAGCTTTCTGTCCACACGTATGCATAAGCCCATTATTATCTAGATGTGGTGCCAAGAACTAAGCATGGACCCTCAAAGAAGGTAGACCCTGCCTACATGGACCTCCTCCCGAAAGAAAATCAGAAGTAAAAGATGCCACATGTCCAATCAAAAATAAACAACCAGGTTTATCAGAAGTGTTAACAGGTATCCAAGAAAAGAAAACCCAAATTAATCTCTTCTTTTAAATAACACGATTGTAATAAAACAGGCTTGGGTTTTCTGACACTTGTCCTCTTGGTTCCTTAGCTTGCCATTTTAGAAAGGAAAACAATAAATACAGGGTTATGATTATCAGAGGGGAATCCCAAACGACGCAATGTGAAGGGAAGAGAGAAAGGCTCATAAAAAGAGGCAAAGGCTGAGAGAACCAACACCTTCTGTGTGGCGTGTGGGCCTCACCTCATCACTCTCCACAGACTCCTCAAACAAATAAGTTAATTTATGTGGCTCCCACTATAGTCTCAAAAATAATCATCGTAAATGTACTAATATAATGAATGACTTCAAAACAGTAAGTTAATAATATATGTTCGATTATTTTAAATGAGTCAGAATATTTAATGCAATTGTGATGGAGATTAATCTCAGGTGATTCATAAGATGTCCAAAACTGTATATGTAAGTATATTTATATGACTGCTGTGATTAGGTTTTCTCTATTTCGATAAGCCCTTTTTTTCCTCAACTTTTATTTTGAATTAGCTACTCTTTCTCCCAGGATTCTCCTATTACTCAATCGTTCACTAAAACAACAACAAAAATGAAACAAAAAAAAACAGTTACCAGTATTTTTAGTTAGAACTTTTAAAAAAAGACAAATGTGTATTCAAAAAAAACTTGTGTGTTGTAATTATAAAATAGTTATTAATTATTGAAGTACCAAAACTCATTTCATTTTGTCACTAATTCTTCATGGATGCCAGAAACAGAGCATTTCTGTGGCAGTGTGGTCCCGCTCTGGATCTGTTTCTGGATCTACAGAGGGAAGTATGCAGCTGGATGCTTGTCATTCACTCTACAGTCCTGGCTTACTCTGGGGCTTCCCTTCCCTCCTTGTGGTACCATCTAAGTGTGCTTTCCTGTACCCTGCTTTTGCCTCTGTAGGCTCTTCTGGCCTGTCCGTTTCCAAATCAGGCTATAGCCTGGACTGTGGGTTTTCTGCCCATGTTAAAGTCTTCTGTACTGGCTCACACACCATGCATGCTCTCCCTGTGCTCTCTGAAGGACCTTCCCTGCCTGTGAAAACTCTGTACCTGGTGCCATCCGCTCCCACCCAGGCTTCCAACGATGCCCCAGTGTGGTGGGCTCACATTCTATGGCAACTTGTTTTTAATGCCTTTCTGTTAGTGAATTTTCCTAATGAATTCTCGCGACGATCCTCCTAAAGAAATATGTTATCATTATTTATAAATAGTTGATGTGCCGCTATTCTCTGCTTGAACGGGAAGAGGGAAGAACATACCAAGGACTTGATTAACTGATTTCAAAAGCCACATGAAAATAATATCACCTCTCACACTCTCTTCTGATTACGTTTTTTTTTTTTTTTCTTAGCTGAATGTTATAAATTCCAAGGCAGGGATCTGAAAAACTCTAAAACTTCAAAGTAAAAACACTCTTGGCCAATGAAATTGATGTTTGCAGATATGCCTTGACATTTTATTCTACTGTAGAGTTGAATACATTCTCACTAAGTTAGCAGTGTACTCACTGAAACTACAGCAAATTACAGGGACAGATTTTAGTTATTAAAGTCACTGAGTAATGAAAAATTTAAATGTATACATAATATTAGGCTTCTGCACAGCCTGAGTTCCTGATGTGCTAATTACAAATACTTTTCATTTTTGCATTCAAGAAATATAAGATAAAGCCACTCGGCCACATACAGGAAATCTGTCCTCAGTACTGGGCAGCTTTGACTGCAGGTGGGAGAAGGCAGAAAGCTTTTAAATGGACGCTTTTAATGCCTTCCAAATACTAAAAGGATTAGTTTTAATTAACCAGAATTATTTTCACTGCAGCTTTGATTAACAAAGATTAAAACTATAATAGAAACAACCAAAATGGAACCGAATGCATTGCAGGGCTGTTTTTACATAGTGCCCACTATTTTCTTTCTGTGTTTTTAATTGTATTCCTCAGTCAAGCAATAAGAAGCAATAGGACACAGAGTACTCAACGTCCCATTGGAAATGGATGTTGCAGGAGAAATGATATCAAGTCAAGCGAAGTCTTGACTTTTGAGTCTAAAACACCAGTGACACTGAGAAGATACATAGAAGAATGTGAAAGAAATGCATGAGTTACCCAAGTCTCTCTCTCTCTCCTTCCTTCTCTTCTTCCTTCTCTTCTTTCTTTCTTTCTTTCTTTCTTTCTTTCTTTCTTTCTTTCTTTCTT
>JABTXL010008166.1:15533050-15572492 GCA_025134845.1 Neodon shergylaensis
CTTTCTTTCTTTCTTTCTTTCTTTCTTTCTTTCTTTCTTTCTTTCTTCTTTTTCTGTTTTTAGCTAATCTTGAGACCATGGGACACTTGCTAAGTGAATGGTAACGGAGGGAGTCGAAGAGTTATACAGTAATCAGAGAGTGTCTGCTTGCGCTCACCGTCTCTGGACATCTTGAAGGTCGAGGTGATAGAAACTAAACTGGATTGGACCCTATGTCTCACAGCATCTCTTAAGCACCACCACCCAGGGAAAGCAGAGGAGAGATGACTGAAATCCCAATCTGACACCTCTGAAATCACTTCAAGCCAATGTGACAGCAGTAACGGTGGAGCGTGTGCCAATGGTCCTAGGGACAAGATATGATGATGAAGAGTCACTGGGCACACTGAGCCCAGTAGAGCCAGCTCACTCGCTGTTGAAGGCTCTAGTACTGTGTATATTTTTTGAAATTTATATTTTAACAAGCAGACCAGACAAAACATTTCTGTGTACTAGTAAGTCTCTCACTACCAACCTCTATCTCCCACAATGTTCCAAACTCTCTAATTCTAATGTGATTTAATTAAGAAAACTCCAAGGTTTTAGAATAGCTCAGGGATTCAGCTGGTGAAATATTCATAACTCTGTGAAAACAAATGAAATACCAGTGAAGGCTTACATTTATTTTTTTGTCTGCTCTAGGGAATATTAGAAAGTACCACAGTATAATGTAACATAAAATTTACATTATATTAATAGTCAGATTTCACAATACAGTTCACAATATAAGGTCATAATCCTGTCAATTGGGCTATTTAAACCAAGTGAGGAGTAGGTGTTTGGCTAATGTAGTTGTGAATACATACATGTTAACATGAGCTAGACACTCCATATATGGGCTTAATATTTATGTATAGGATATTCTAAAGTTATTGGTTTCAATTTGCTTAATCCAAGCCTTCCAAAAAGCTGTTTTATCCCTTTAAAAGAGCTAATAATAATGATAGATTCTTTTGGAATATTCTGTGTATGTTAAAAAATACAACTAAGGGGGCAAGCAAGATGGTTAAACAGTAAAGGTGCTTGCTACCAAGCCTGACAACCTGAATTTGGGTTCTGAAACTCATCTGGTAGGAGAAGAGAACTAACTCTGGCCTCTATATGCAAATACACATGCAAAAATAAATAAATGGAATAAAATAACACATAAATAGTGGTGTACATTCACACACTAAAGTTCCACTTAAATGTCACAGAGGGTTGATCTGCTAAACCACAAAGTAAGAACTTTGGCTAATTACAAGCCCTGTGAGGAGTTCCCTCAGGATACTTTATGTCAAGGTGTGTACCCACAGATGACCTAAAATAGTCTTAAAGAGGAAAATTCTAAGGGTAAATAAATTGGAAAATCCACATAGAAAAGATCTCATTTGCATAAATAAATATTAAATTTATACACAGGCGTAACATAGAACTATGGTATCCTAATGATTTTAAATAAATTTAAAAGTTTCTGCACATAAAAAGAAACTATAAAAATGGGAACAAATCTTTCCGTCCTTTCATACTAACAAGTAATAAATAGCTAGAACCTAGAATAACTCAAAAATTAAACATTACGAACGTCATCAAATCAGAAAATGTATAAACAGTTCACAAAAGAAAATGTGCAGATGGCCATTGAATATTTGAAAAATGGTCAGCATTTTTAGACATCAGGATAATACAAATTAAAACTACATTAAGATAACAATTCTCTGAAGTCAGAATCACTTTAGCATCAAGAAAACACATATAAACAAATGCAGGCAAAGATGCAGAGAGAAAGAGATCATTACACGGCGCATATAGAAACCACTGTTGTTCGCTATTTTCACTCCTTGGCTCTTTGGGGGACCTGTCATCCAGCTCCCAAATAGTCACAAACAGAGCCTTATTTTTACTTATGCATGTCCGGCCTTAGCTTGGCTTATTTCTGTCCAGCTTTCCTTAACTTAAATTATCCCATCTACCTTTTGTCTCTGAGCTTTTTTCCCCCCTTTTCTTCTGTATGTCTTACTTTCACTGTTACTCAGTGGCTGACTATTGCTGGATGGCTGACCCCTGGCATCCTCCTCCTTGTTTTCTTATTCCTAGATCCTTCCTTCCAGATTTCTCCTTCTATTTATTCTGTCTGCCAGCCCCGCCTGTCCATTCTCCTGCTTTGTTATTGGCCATTCAGCCCTTTACTCAACCAATCAGGTGTTTTAGACAGGCAAAGTAGCACAGCTTCACAAGTTAAACAAATGCAACATAAAAGAACGCAACTCATCTTTGCATCATTAGACAAATGTTCCACAGCATAAGCAAATGAAACACACCTTTAGATAATATTTCACAGTAAACCAGTGTAGTTCCTTCAAAAGCTAAAACTTGAATTATCATATAATCCAGATGTACTGCCTCTGAGTACTATGCCCCCAAGAAGCTAAGTCAACAATCCTCAGAGATACTGGAAAAATCCATGCTTTTGATGCATGAGCCACAATAGCCATAAAACTGCAAACCAACGCTATCCATCCATAATACACAGATAAAGAAAAGGCAGTATTTGCACACAGGGGAGTTATGTCTAACTATAAGGAAGGCAATTACATAAAGAAAAGGCAGTATTTGCACACAGGGGAGTTATGTCTAACTATAAGGAAGGCAATTACATAATTACTGGGAAAATGAGAGGAAGTGAGTCAGTCTCAGAAAGCTATATTTCACATTTTCTTGCAAATATAGACTATAGATTTATGAATAAATACACACATATATGAGGCATGAAATTAAAACAGAAATATGAGAATGAAGGAACACATCCACAAGGGAAAAAAGATAATGGGTGTGGAAAAAGACAAAATGTTATACGTTTTCTCTCATAGGCAAAATATAGATCCAATATCAAGTGTATGTAATATGAACTCAAAAGAAATGCTAGATGAAGAAGGTCACAGGAGGGTTGTTGGTAGGAACTTATATATGCATTGTACAATAATATATCTGTATGAAAATGTCATAATGAAAACATTATTTCATATGCCCTATTTTTAAAAATAACAAAATTCTAACCAAAAAAATCTAAAGTAATCTATCTCTATGCACAAAACTCATGTACAAATGTATCAAGAACCTCAACATACATCCAGTTTCATTGAACCTGATAGAAGAGAAAGTGGGAAGTAGGCTTGAATTCATTGGCACAAGAGACCACTTCTTAAATATAACACCAATAGCACAGACACTGAGAGCAACAATCAATAAATGAGACTTTCTGAAACGGAAAAGCTTCTGTAAGTCAAAGGACAGGTGAAGTAAGATGAAACAACAACGCACAGAATGGAAAAAATCCTCACCAAACCCACATCTGACATAGGGATGAGCTCCAAAATATATAAGGAACTCAAGAAACTTGACATCAAAATGCAAAATAGTTCAATTAAAAATGAGAAAAAAAATCAGAAAAGCTAAACAGCCAACCACTGGCTCTGACATTTACCTCATTTACCTCAGTCTGAAATTGTGATTCTGCCTCCAGGAATCCTTGGAATGAGACTGTGTCTGAGAGCTGCCTTCTCCAGTCTTATATCCTCTCTAGGGTTTGGATTAAAGGCATGCATCAGCACTGTATGGTTTCTATGACAAGCTAGGGTTTCTACTGGAATTAAAGGTGTGTGTCACCACTGCCTGGTCTGTAAAGCTGACCAGTGGGGCTGTTTTACTCTCTGATCTTTGGGAAAGCTTTATTTATTAAAATACATGTTGTGTTGATCTCCAACCATAAAGTTATATCATTGCTACTTCATAACTGTAATTTTGCTACCATTGTGAATCATAATGTAAATACCTGATATGCAGTACAGTCTTGGGTGAGCCCTGTGAAAGGGTCATTTGACCCCCAAAGGGGTCATGACCCACAGGTTGAGAGCCGCTGCTCTAAGTGTTTATAGATATTTTCTTAGCTCTCCTCCTATTTCATTACGTGCTACAGACTCATATTTCCTTCCCATTTTCTAAACATCAGGGGCTCAGACTTACAGATTTTCACCTGAAAATTCATTTCCTGGAAAAATTTCTGCCTGTCAATCTTTTTAGAAGCTGAGAATGTAGTTCAGTGGTACAGCAACTGTCTAGTATGTACAGTGCCTAGAGTACCACCAAATACATACATATATACATACATACATACATGCATACATACATATATACACACATGCATACACACATACATACTAAACACAGTTCTTTGGCTTATTATCCCTGATTTTCATCTGTAGTTCTATGGGGAAATCCAAACTTAAGATGTCCTTCTAGATGACTTCATTTCAATGTCTGACTGGCATCCCAAGAATCAAACTGAAATTGAACCCCTAATCTGCGACTAGAGTAGCAACTCTTGGTCCTGGTAAACCATTTCAATCCAGAGTACACAAACTTGACACAAGTACCCTGGTTTCTGTCTTCTCACTTCTCGTCATCAGTAAGTAAGCCGCACTTCTACAATCCAATACATTAAAAGCTGAGAGATCTTACAAATACAAGTCTCACCACATCACTCAGTAACGGCATCTGTTAATGGTTTTTCAATATGCCTCTAACAACGCCTAAAATCCATCCCACCGCTCAGTGTGTGGTACCCTTCTCAGTTCCCAGATTCTCCATCTCCATCCCAAGTCACCCTGTTCATATCGCTTGACCTTCTCCCTAGGCCCAGGTGGCCTCATAAGGGGCCTGCTTTAAAACTGTGTTTTCTCCCCTACTCTATTCTCCACGAGGCATTCGCATCTTAAGAGAACACAAGGAATGCAGCGAGGTTTTACCTTCCAGGCAAATTTACAAACAAGCTTCTCTATCTCTTCCATGTCCTAATCCTGGGTTGAGCTCAAATTACGCTATCTACAACTTTGAATATTTATTAGTACAGATCACATACTCAAGAATATTTGGGTTTTATAATCATGTCTGAAAGCCATACCTAAAACCTGCTGAAAACATCTTCTCTTGATGAAACGCTTTAATCAGGCAGTCTGTGAACATCACTTTTCATAATTCCTAGGTAGCAATGGTTCTGAGATCCATTGTCATGAATGTTGTTGTGATTTGATTGCTCCAGATTGCTGCTGATGGTGAGCTTCTTAAGAAAGACTTGCTTTCCTCTGATAAGTTAAAAAATGTGATATTAGACTGTCTTCATTACTGTTTTGCTCCTGCTGCAGTGCTCTATGTTAGCCGTATCTGCATTATCTCTCAGTCTTTAATTTGATGACAGTTTTACACAGCCCAGAAACAGCAATGACAATTTTCACATCCTCCTTTTCTATGCTCTGCCTATTTTGTCACGTCTCTTATTCACTAAGTTTTGCCATGGCTCATTAATCCTCAGTCCTATGGTATTACTTTTTTTTCATTTTTCAGGGTAAAGATATGTAGTTCTGCACTTCTAAATAAAGCCCTTCCTTTGCTATTCTGTGTGCACTTTCCCCGAGGTGTATAATTGGATTTTTCAGTCACATATCTCAAAATATGCATGGCCAACTAAGTTGGAAAAACGACGACATCGCTAAGCTTAAATGTAACAATCCTGTGCATTCAAACAGAATACACAGGAGATGTTTTATCTTACTTTGCCAGAAAGCCACTTCAGTGCTTTAGATAAATTGCTCAGGGAACATTTTCTGCTTGAGCATATCCTGGAACTGAAGGAAAATAAAAGACACAATTTTGACTGCTATCACTAGCAATTTAATTCTTTTTATAGGCTGTTTTAGATTTTCTTTATATAGGTGATTTAATTTCACAAAGAAAGTCCGTTTTATCTCATTGCCTTATACACCTTGCTCATCATGTTTCTCAGCTGTGAAATGATCAGATGGCAAGTACAGAACCTCACAAGCACGAAGCCCCGAATTACAGTAAATTATGATTCACATTTCTTCAAGGCAGCTTTGCAGTGTTGGGAGCAGACCCTTTGAAATTACACTGCTCAGATTCTCAGCTAGGCTCTACCACTGGCCAGGCTTGGATAATATGTGATACTACCTATGTATCAATTTCTTCATCAGTAAGATCAGGAGATGTTATAGGACCATAGTGATGGTTACATATGCTATATGGATCAAACTGTGAGATCACAGAATAGGTAAAAATTAGCTAATATCATTCCTAATGACCCATTCACTTAAAAATATACTTACAGTATTATTCAAGGTTCTTTAGAGTATGAAAAGTTATAGAATGGATCTCTCTAGTAAGGAGATTTATTAGAGTGACTTATAGGCTGGGGTTCAGCTAGTCCTACAGTAGCTGCCTAGGAATGGAAGGTCCAAGAATCCAGTAGTTTATTCAGTCTGGGAGGCTCAGTGTCTCAGCTGGTCTGCAGTATATGCTGGAAGACCAAAGGAGTAGATTTAATGCCAGTGGAGGAATGGACTTGCTAGTGTGGCAAGAGCAAAGAGGGAAAAAAAAGCATAAGCTTTCTTCTTTCATGTCCTTCCATGGGCTTACAGCAGAAGGTGTGGCCTTGATAAGAGGTGGCTTTTTCCAGCTCAAAAACTCTGAATTACAAGTATGTCTTCCTATGTCAAGATCCAGATTAAAGGTGTGTCTTCCCACCTCAAAAATCTGGATTAGAAGTAGATCTTCCCTCTTCAAACTAAGAACACATCCCAGACAGGGGTGCCCTCCATTTTTTGGGTTTTAGTTAATTTTAGATGTAATGAAGTTGACAACCAAGAATAGCCAGCACACTTATGAAACATTTACTGTGTATCTATCTACTCTTAAGCCACGGACTCAGAAATGTGACTGCATTCAAGACAGACAGCAACAGGGTGATTTTTAGCTGAGAGATTGGAATTAACTTTGCAGGAAGGCAGAGCGCCTTTAACCACCGCTGTCACCGACTTCTGCTTTGTTCCATCACCTCTCGTCTCCAGGCCTGTTCCTTTGTTTTATCCTCAGTGCAGCAGACAGAAGAAATGCATGAAAGGTGAATTAGATCAAACCTCATTTTGTGCACAGCACAGCAATGCCTTCCACGAAACTCAGAGTGAGAACTGATTTCCTAGTTGTGTAAGGACACCTGCATGGTCAGTCCTTCCCTCTACGGTTTTGTATAGTGGTTGGTATATGTTACTTTCTCTATTTCAGCTACACTGGCTTTCCTGGGACATCTTAACCCACCATCCTTGATACAGCTATCTTTCCTGAGAACCTGGTCTTCCAGATACCCTATGGATAATTTTGTAATCACCTTGAAATTTTGGGGAAAAAAAAAAGCTTTAATGAAGCCTATCCTAACCATTCTGATACACACCCGTTCCTCTTTTCTTCTTGCCTCAAACACCACCTTCCAACATCTTATTTGCACTTACTTGCCCCCCATCACCCTCCAATAAGAACAGATGTGCCACAAGGGCAGAATATTATTCATTTTATGGGTATACTCCAAAAGTGCAAGACAAAAAGGCCATGAATTTGAAGAGTTAGGTAGGGAAACAAGGAATCAGGGAAATTATCTAATTAATTTTAATTTAAAAATTAGAGAAAAATTTAAAATGCTGTTGGTAAGATATCAGAGGTCTAAGAGAACACCAAGTATGGGAGGAAGAACAAGCCAAGGCAAAGGAAGCATCATTGCAGGACTTAATAATCAGACTATGGGGAGGCCACGGGTTATAGTGAAGTTTACTTTGCATGTGTTTATGACTCTGTGTCCTGAGTAAGATAATAAAGACCTTTGAAAAGAGGCATTCAATAAATATTTGTTGAAATCAGTTTCATTTTAATATATACATTGAATTAGAGCATTTAAATGCAACAACATGGTAGCTTTTTTTCAAATTCAATAGGGTCAGAAAATAAAAAGGGAAGAAGAAAATTGTAAACATTAGTACACCTAGACATGCTTGCAAGCTTATCTTTTTTGTGTGTTTGTTTTGTTTGTTTCATTATAGTCAATGAGTAATGGCCCTTTTGGAGGTGATTTAATTCCTTTGAAACAGCCAGGAGCTAATGTGCTAACAATTGCTTCAAACAAAAACAGTAGTGCAAAGAAAGAAGAGATATGTCTAAATAAGGGTAGGTGACTTGGATCACAAGGGAATGGAAGTGACCAAACACTGAATAGTGGGAGGAGGATCATGCAGGGAATCACTTTGAAATTGATAGTCACTGTACCACCCTAAGAACAGTACTGAACTAAACTCAGTAGATTTTTTAAAATCTAAATAACATTTAGTTAGTTTTCTAGACCTAAAAATCAATACTAAGATTCTACCACATAAAATTCCCAACTCAGAGTTGTAAAACTTAAACAACTCAATATCTCTGCAATCAAATTAGAGGCCATGAAGTATAACAGTATTAAGCGTAAAGATACAGTAGGAAAAAAAACCCAATGCTTAAGCCCTTGTAGAGATGGTTTATATACATTCCTTATCCACATTGTGTTGTGAAATGTTACTGACAGTAGCTCAACTTCTCTAGTTCTCAATGGTTTTCTACATATAAGACATGCATAAGAATTCTCACCCAACAATGTTATTCAAAATGGATATAAAGCAACTACAGCAATTGGTATCAAGGTTAGTTACTGATGCTTCCAAGCCGTTACAAATAACGCATGCCAGGTAGAAGACTCTTCTGCTGTAACACTTGTACTTGTCCTTGTAACAATTCTTCAAGAAGGTAGCAGCATTATTTTTATCCTACAGATAACTAAATTGAAGCTTAAAGAAAAATTTTTAGATTGTTCATTTACATTTTCTTTTCGCAAAGACATACATTATGTTTTTATAGGGTCCACCAGAAGTTCTTTCAGAGTACATCCATTGTTTTCTCAACAACAAACAAAACAATAAAGAAAGAAAGGAAGAGAGAGGGGGGAAGGAGGGAGGAAGAAAGGAAAAAAAAAGAAAGAAAGGAAGGAAGGAAAAAAGGAAAGAAGGAAATAAGGAAGGAAGGAAGAAAGGAAGGAAGGAAGGAAGGAAGGAAGGAAGCTTCTAAGTGAACTTAACCAGAAATCTAATCCAGAGCATTTTTTTCCTCACTTTCGTCAGTGTGTATTTATCCCATAATTACCATTATTTCAGTTTTCAACCTACATGTTTCAGCTGATATTAGTGTTCTGTATATCTTGACAGATGTGCAAGCCACTCTGCACAAACCTCCAAAGGGCAGAGAACAATGGAAGATATTGAAAAATTGCTTTGGAAATAAATATGATTATATGACTTTAATTGTGGAAAGCAAGTCAAGATAAATATGGGATTAAGAGAAAATAGTTGAAAATGTATTTGGATAAATGGGGAAAAGGATTTGTATAAACTTGTCTATTTGGAATAATGAAGAACTCCCTTATTCCTCCTACTGAGTAAATAGAACCAGAACAAAATGAGAACACATTTTCTCATTTTGAGTTGCTGTGAATAATTTTCCAGTGGTTAGGCCTTAAGATACCTTTGAATTGATATGGTCTGCTCTTCTCATTTTAAATAAGAACTTTGGGCTAGAGAACTGAAGTATTCTTTTGAAGACCACACAGCCAGCTGTACCATGCAGTTTCCCTGCACCAACATCCTAGGAAGTGGAAACTTACCCTTCTTAGACTCTATGTAGGCCTGGAACTTGCCAGAACAAGACAAGGTGTGAATGGCAGTGGCTCATTTCTAAAGTAAAAAATAAGGCCATCCATAATTTCAGACAAAAGAAACAAAAGATAGAAAAATTCAATATAGCCTTCCAAATAACCCCCTAAATGCCTACTGGTTCTGAGACGCTTAGAAGGTATGTGAGCTTAGAAGACAGAAAACTCAGGGCTTGCTATTTCGCAATTAACCCAGAAGTGAATTCTCCCAGTGCTATCAACAGAGACAAACCGAGCCTCGACCAAAAAGTTAACTTGCTGCTATTTAAACATTATCCAAATACAAACAGCTTATTTTCTTTTCCTCTTATGTTTGGAATCCTGGAGGAAAAGATTAAGAGATATTTTTCTTGTCAAATAACCACACAAGAGCATTGCATGAATTTTTCTCCTCTGTTCTGGTCCTTTTGAAGGAATGGCTTCAGCAGAGAAACAAGACCTTTCAAGGAAAGGTCATTTTTTGTTTAATTTATTTTTCCATTTAAAAATTTATACTTCCTTCCCTCCTCCCATTCCCCTCCCATTCCCCCACTCACCCTCCTCCCTCCCCCTCACTCCTTAAGAGAGGGAAGGGTACCCTACCCTGTGGGAAGTCCAAGGCCCTCCCTCCTCCATCCAGGCTTAGTAAGGTGTGCATCCAAATAGACTAGAGTCTCAAAAAGCCAGCACATGCAGTAGAGACAGGTCCCAGTGCTATTATCGATGGCTTCTCAATCAGCCCCCATTGGCAGCCACATCCAGAGAGTCCGGTTTGATCACATGCTCGTTCAGTGCCGGTCCAGCTGGATTTGGTTAGCTCCCATTAGATCAGGCATGCTGTCTCAGTGGGTGGACCAACCCCTCAAGATGAGCAAGGAAGGTCAATAGCCAATCAAAATACACAACCATTGGGGTGGGATGTCCCAAAGAAGGGACACAGAAGATTCCTTGATGTGAATTTTGAATATGTTTTCATGAAAATTACAATGTAGGTAACGTATCTTGGGAAAAGAGACCCACTTTCTTCCCAAAAAATGATAAGCCAGATATCTTATTTTCTTACCATTATCCACTAGAAAAAAAAAGCATATAAAGTAGAAAAATACTAAAACAACAATGTATCAGCCCTTCCTTTTTATGCACATGTAGGAATGAGCAATTTAGTCTTTGCTATAAGGGAAACAATTGTTCTCCAGCTTCAAGTATGTTAACAGCAAAGAACATTATAGCATCAAGAGTCACAGATAGTCATTGCCTCTGATAACCGAGCAAGTCATCCCTTAAATGGTACCACCACAGCTTTGGATGCGGACCACAGTACAATTCCAGCTATCGTATCATTGGATTTTGACCTCCTTCTAAAGGAATAAGGTGCATCCCATTACTGGGGTGCTCCTCAGCTGTGCTCATTTTTCTACCAATCAGTGTCCTGCTATGAGAAGATGAAAAAAAGCCAGATCTTTCCAATTTCAACCGCTTCTAAAGTTTTCTATAGCAATAAAGGCTAGCCTATCAAATTCTTAGCTGTAAAATACTAAGTTGTGGGTTGCAGTGAAATTATTTTTTTCTAGATGATTTATTTAAAATGAATGAATTTAATATGATGGTTGTAAATCAAAGTGACTTATCTCCCAAGCCAGGTTCCAGAAGAATTTCATGTCTGCCGTTTTGCTAGACATCCTAGATTGGAGAGTTGATGTCTTCTGTATTTATTCAGCTGACTATGAGCCAACACGCACACCTTTCTAGAGGGGCCTATTGTAGAAAGTACGTATTATTTTCACTTTGGCATTTTGTAATATCAATTCTTCTTTCATTCCAGGCCCTCTTTTTTGACAATATACTCAAAATATACAAAATAAAACATGTTGCTAGCTGTTTGGTTTTATAACATAAAACATAAAATTTTAAGTGTAATTTTGCCGAGTAAGGAAAAAAATGCTTGTTTTTATGTTTCTTTCTAAAAGATTGACAGAAGAGACGTGGGATAGCACAATCCTGTTAGCCTAATGCTAAGGAACTGAAGGCAAGAAGAAAAGGCGTTCACAAGCACCCAAATATATAAATAACATCAAAAATAGTTAGCAGAGCTGGGCGGTGGTGGCACACGCTTTTAATCCCAGCACTTGGGAGGCAGAGGCAGGCGGATCTCTGTGAGTTTGAGGCCAGCCTGGTCTACAAGAGCTAGTGCCAGGACAGGCTCCAAAACTACAGAGAAACCCTGTCTCAAAAAACTAAAAAAAAAAAAAAATTAAAAAAAAAGTTAGCAGAGACAATTGGTCTCAGAAATCTAAGTGTTACAATTGAAACCCAGAGGATGATCCCCTGAGAAAACAAGAGTAACAAAGGAAAAACCTTAGCCTGAGTTTCCCCAGTGTGAAAGCCATGAAATGAGAAGCAGAATTTGTACTGTGAGAGGATAGTTAGAGATCAACCTGTATACAGCAGAATTGAATAGTTTTCTTTTGCCCTTAAGTTTTTTAAAGTCCAGTCAATATGTTAGTCACACACAAATCCTATGCCGGTGGTTGTCATACAAAGGTTTTTGCTCTACATAGAACTTATCTTGAGATGGAAAGAAATACATGCTGAGCAAAGTGGTCACTGTCTGGTGCTCCACAGATATTCTGCTGTTGATGATGATTTCTTCTGTGTCCTAATTACTCTTTTTTACACTATTTTTGGTCACGTAGGATAGCTTGGAGGACTTTTGTAACTCTGGAGCAAATAAAGCATTGCCAGAACTAATAGCCTGTATTTCATGAATATGAAATGCCGCCCTGAAGAAAATTGTAAAAACGTGAAAAGATACATTTGAATGCTGAATTCTTCATGGTAAAAATAATGACATTGGAATTAATTCTGTTGTTACTAAGCAACAATCATAACATAAGCAAATATTTCGTGAAAAATGAGATAATGCAGTTGACATCAATTTAAGCAAAATTCTCAATAGATTTTTTTTGAATGCATGGTTTTTCTACATATCCCATAAAGAAAATATGTTTAGTAGGAAGCGGCAGAGAGCTCACACACATAACTGGTATTTTCCATGTTTGTTTTGGATACTAATACCAGAGTTGAAACAAGAAGACAGTAACTAAAAAGTACCACCACTTCAACTTGAAAATATTATCTGCTTATCTGAATATGATAAATTACTGGTAATGACAAAATTAGGTTCATCATGATTTATAATTAATCCTGGTGGTGGTGTCACAGTCCTTTAAAACCAGCACTTTAGAGGCAAAAAGCAGGGGGGTATCTGTGAGTTCAGGGTTAGCCCGGCCTATAACGTGAGTTCCAGAAGAGCCAGGACTTTGGCGAAAAGAAACCCTGTTCTCAAAAATTAAAAAAAAAAAAAACAAAAATAAAGCAATACAAAGATTCATAATTACATGAGCGACATAAACAAGGACATTTCTAGCAACTCTCAACTCACAATGGAATGCATCTAACTCGTATTTGTTACTTTACTCTTGAAATCCAGCCAGTCTCACGGAGTAAGTGCTGGGAAAAGCAAGGCACTTATTTGGAACGAAGGCAGAGGCTTGTTCAGGATTTGAAGGAGAAAGCCTTACTAATATGGAAACTAAGAGGGAGCCAGATGAGCCAAGTTAGTTAGAAATTTGGGGCTGTCTGTCTTTATGACATGCGATTGATGGTAGCTCTTGACTATCAGATGTCTTAATTTCTAAACAGTTAAAAATTAGCTTAGGATTGTCCCTTTCCTAGGACTAATTTTGTGGTTATTGGTTAATATTCGGAGAACCTCTTTTGCTCAGGGGATACAGCTCAGAGGCGGAATACTTGCTTTCATATAGATAGTGCCGGTTCTACTGCCAGTGTTCAAAAGCAGCATCTTTACCAACGTAACAAGGTTGGCAGTGAAACACGGATTTGCCAGGAAAGGGGAGACAATATGTTTCATAGATTCAGTCCAAGGTATCATCTACATCTTCGGAAAATGGGAGACGAGGAATACATTGCTTATCATGTGGCCCTTAAAGTTAGTGGTTTTTAAAATCAACTTAAATAACTGAAACTAAAATTTTTAATTAGGTTTTTCATTATCTATACGAAGTTTCTATAAGCAGACCTTTGATCTCCTACTTGGACTTTGCCCAAAATTGTTTAATTGGCAAACCAGTGAGCAGAAGTGATTTTCTCATCTACTCACTGACAGAAACTGATACCAACAAATCATAACAGTCTGAAGCTGGCCCCATATAATAACTGGAGACACATAAAAGAGAACAAAAAGTTTTCTCTACGATCACCTGAAGAACAGGCGAAGCTATTACTTATCAGAACAATGTCTACAAGGGACAGGAGCACTTGACCACAGGATTTCACAAAAGCTGTTGTTGCTATGCGGTAAATTCATAAAAGTAGATGCCTTGTTCTATACTTTATTCAGTGCTGAGCACTAATCATATAAAGGTAGACCTATCAGAATTACACACAGTTGCAAGGAGAAGGGCCTGCTTGTTTGTCCTGGCCGCCTGGCTAGCTAAGCTTGGAAATAATCACACAGAAACTGAACTATTTAAATTACTGCTTGGCCCATTAGCTCAAGCCTCTTATTGGCTTAATTTAACCCATTTTTATTAATCTGTGTATCTCCACGTGGCAATGGCTTACTGGCAAAGCATGTCTATCTCCGGCAGCAGATCCATGGTGTCCTCTGACTCTGCTTTCTTCCTCCCAGAATTTTGTTTAAATACCCAGTTTGTGTTCTCTTTATTACCTCTATTTCAGTCTTCAAGTCTTGAACTGTTTCCTTCACCTATTTGATTATTTTTTTCTTGGCTTTCTTGGGTTTCTTAGGGGGATTTATTACTATCTTCCAAGTGTTTGTCTTTTCCTCCATTTCTTTAAGGGAAATTTTTATTTCCTCTTTAAAGGTGTCTATTATTTTCATAAAGTTATGTTTCAAGTAGTTTTCTTCTTATTCCTCTGGGTTAGGATGGTCAAGTCTTCCTGTTGTGTGACCACTGGGTTCTGGTGTTATCATGTTGCTTTTTAGGTTGTTGGATGAATTCTTGCATTAGTGCCTACCCATCTCTTCCTTCAGATGAGCCTAGCAGTGTCTTTGTGTCTTGGTCCAATTCTTGCGGTGGCTGTCTGAGTGTTTGGGAGTTTTTCTTGATCTGCTCTGTACTGTCAATGTCTGCATCTAAGGAAGCCTCTGAGGTCTCTCTCAGCCTGTTCTTTTGGTCTTCTCTCCTGGTTCACTCTCTTGTTCCTCTCTCTTGTGCCCCTCAGTGTTGTAGCAAGCTCTTGATACCCTCAGTGTTGTAGCAAGCTCTTGATACCCTCAGTATTGTAGCAAGCTTTTTATCCCCTCATTATTGTTGCAAGCTCTGAGTTCTTAGGCGGGGTGCAGTTAGTAGCTTGGAGAGTCCTGTGGATGGGCTTGGGTTTTGAGGAGAGCCTACCTGTAGGAAACTCTACTGCTGGCTTGCTAGAAATGTTTAAGGAGTTGGGGGAGGGGCCCTGGATTTTTTCCCACTGTGGAGATCCTAGAGAGGGGGATGTCTCACAGTGTGGCTGTTCACTCACCTCTTAAGTTCCCTCAGTATTGGAGCAAGCAGTGTTTCAGAGTTATAGTAGGCAGATTTGGGGACAGAGTGTGGCTAGTCGTTTCGAGAGGCTGGTGAGTGAGGTTGACAAATCCATGTTTTCAAATGAGACTTATTTCAGTCTCCTTTTTCTGACTCTCCCTTTCTCTGTCTCCTTATTTCTTGTGCATTCATGCACCCACTCTTTCCCTGCTTTCTATTAATTGTCTCCACCCACCAAGCATAAGTTATGTGAATTATGAGCATCAAGAGAAGAGACAAAGGTTTTAGCTTAGAATCATTTTCTTAGATTTGTCAGCTCTTAGTTCTGTTTTGAAGGATGGTTTGGGAATGTTTCACACTGAAGTAGTGATCACATTTGGTTGTGATGCTTTAAAGCTTCGTACTAAACTCTTTTCATTCTTGTTAGCCTTTTAGTGAGGTTATTGTTGCTGATATGTGAGTATTATACAATTTATATTCATTCCTGTCTTCCCATGATAATTTTTGGAGGCTTTGAATGCCAAAATGCATCTATTTGGTTTGCTATAAACAATATATGATCATGTGAACAATATATGTAGATAAAGTGTTTCTCAAATAATCCCATGGTAGCTCTGGTCTTGTCTTGGACTTTCACTGAAGTGCCCTGGACCATATACCTCAGGGTCTCAGTCGAGATTCATATCTACAAAAGGCCATAAACACTAAGGAGTCGGATGAGTAGCCTTATCCACAAAATGTGATGGAGACTGGGAGGCATTTTTGCCTCAGAACATTAAACATGATAATTAACTGCCTGAACTTTTTTAGATTTCACATTCTATGTTCTTGAGCTCTCAAAATCAACATGTATTATTTGATACTTACAAAACAACAACAAAAGAACCCATCACAACTTGAGAGAGACAACATAACTATATGAGAAATGACTTCTGCTTTTGAAGTGTAGAATTTAGCAAAAAAAAAAAAAAGGAAATAGAAAACATGACATGTAAAGACCTGGTTCTTCAATCGACATGGAAACAACCTAACAATTACTTCACACAAATGGTTTGGCTCCTTCTATCAAACACTGTTCTGGGTCATCAAGTATGGTATAACTTAGAGAATAGCAAGGGTCACCAGCCAAAGGGACTGAGAAAACATTTTGCCTGCGAGATAAATCTCAAGTCCATAATTCAAATATAAATTCTGGACTGAAACAAAATAGAATCCCAAGTTAGAACCTTCACTTCTGGGAGACAGAAGCCAGAGTTTCTGTCATTTGTTTCTTAGTTTCTGTTTGTGATGACTCTTGCTGGGAACATTAGTAGCAGAACTGGCATTTCTACTCATTGAAGTGTTTTTGACACCTTCTCCTGCCAGCCTAAAACATTTGTTTGCTGTATATACGTTTCAGTGTTGACACTGGAAGCTCTTGCACAGATTTGCTCAGTGAACAAATGTTTTCATCTGATCACAACAAAGTAAATTTGTCACCATTGTATTTGCATTTTTAGCCCTTCAAGCATCTGCTCTCCCAGACTATCATCTTTAGTCATCTTTCTTTAGCAAAATCTCCTTCACCAATGTCTCCAAATGCTAGGAAATATAGGATGATCAAGAATTATATATCCATTTGGGTGCCCTAGTATCAACTCTCACCAATATTGTGCTTTCAACTTTATAAACATATTTGTGCATTTCAAGCAGTTAATACTCCTAGAATTCCATAGGAGAAGCTCTACTGTTCATCAGTATATAATAAAGAAAAGGTTAAGAAGGAAAAATTGTGTCACTGTGTATGAAGTATGATGTGCAGCATTGTCCCCATAGTAGGACCACACAAACCATTATTTTGTGTCCTCCACTCAATAATTCATTCAGTAATTACTTAGCATATGTAATGCACTGAATACTTTTGTAGGCAAATGGTGAGAAACAAAACAGGAAGAGCACTCTTTATCTACTCCATTTACTACAAAGGAGAATTTTCCATGGTTCGTGGACCTAAGACCCAAATCCTCTGATTTTCAGCCTGTTGTCTTCACTCAACAGAGATCTACACATCTATTAGGTTGAATACTTTATTGCTAACTCTGGAACCATTTCGATCTAGAACAGAAGAAAACACGATCCCAGAGTAAAGCAATGTCTCTAAAACATGTCTTTAATGTAAGTAAAATCGTGAACATGCTATAACAGGAACCATTGCTCAGGACAATTCTGGTTGCCAAGAATTAATTTAATTTTTCTTCATTGTTGTGTGTCCAAAGCCCAATCAAATCAAAATAAACTAATAAAACCATATACATATATATATCCTTGTCTTAGGCTTTTATTTATGTTTTTATGAAAATTAGTAGACTGCAAGAATAAAGACTTTTGAAGTAAATAACGTAAGATGCAGGAAGTGTCTGACTATAGTGTCAGTGATTCTGGAAATGTCTTTGTGGTAATTTCCCTGCGATAATACACTGGTAGGTGAACATTATTCGGAAGTAAATGATGCCACTGTCTTACATAAAACGAAAGCTCACTTAGATTGTTTCTGCTGAAAAAATTCATTGGATTAAAACAAACATTATTGCTTCAATTATTCTAGCAAATCAGAACTGGTTCAGAAATCTAAGTGCACCAACATAGTTGTGTAGTTATTAATCATGGGTGTCAAGCCTTTTCTGCTAATTAAACTCAATTGAAATCTGTGTTATAAAAACATCATTTACAATGACAAAACTTACCAATGATATCAAAATAGCCAAGGCCAGTAGAGTCCAGGATTAACATCATCTATTATATTTGAACACCAATGCCAAGTATACTGTGGTATAATACTCAATCTCTTCCCTTCTATCAAATTGTAAAATTACATACAATCAAATTAGCAGACTATGTATGAAATTTACATAATAAAATGATTTAGAAAAGTGATTTTTGACACAGCATATGTGTCTAATTTTATATTTATTTAAAAGCAATCAGAATATGTCATTTTTAATAAAAAACATGATGGGTTTTAAAGATTCAAAATTAAAATCAATTATCCATTGATTAACATGACCAGAAACTAGTCATGCTTTAAACAAAATCTTTATTTCACTTATGTTCAATATTATTTCCAACAATATTTTTTATAAAAAATCCATTAGGAGCACATTCTTCTAAAAGAAATATCTTATTAGTCTGCCTGGATGAATATAGTGGAATTATTTCTGAATTTGATAGCCAGCAAGCATTTCAAATACTCAGTGGGCTATTTACTTAAAAACAAATCAAGAACTAATAAGTTTTACTGCCAATAAAAAAAAATGGATTTTAAAATGGCCAGTGGGCTTCGGGTATTAGAAAGCTTTGTCCAATTCATTTCAGACATGCATGGAGGAGCTTCCTCTATTTTTTCTGATTATGCCACAATTCCTGTCAAGAAGAAAGCTCAGAATCCTAGGGGAATGCTTCTTGATGTGCAAGCATGTGAAATTTTTAAAAAAGGCAAAGGTAGACATTGAGTAGATCTGCAAGGGAAAGGAAATCCCTGAAGTGGCTTGAGATAAAATAATGCTGAGACAGTGAAAATAGTTGGAAAAAAATTTAAACTTTAATAAATTTTGTGGAAAATACAAATATTGGCAAGAAAATTCCTGCAACCTCTGCTTATTTTAAGTGCAGGTAAGGATTTGCATAGCATAAAAAAGGCAAGCTGAGCCTTGGAAGGGTGTTTGTCTGCCAAATGGATGAACTGCTCGACTTCAAGGGATTTAAAGAGATAAGAGGCAGGAGGATCTCTGTGAGTCCAAGGCCAACCTGCTCTACAAGAGCTAGATCCAGGACAGACTCCAGAGCAACAGAGAGACCCTGTCTCGAAAACCCGGAAAGAGAGAGAGGGGAGGGGGGAGGGAGGGAGGGAGGGAGGGAGGGAGGGAGGGAGGGAGGGAGGGAGGGAAGGAAGGAGGGAGGGGGAGAGGGAGAGGGAGAGATGTTGGATCCTGGTGGCAAAAATGTATGACCATAAAAAAAATGAATGACCATGGTCTGAAATCACATATTTTGGTCTCCCCAAAAAACTATGGCTCCAACGAGGTAGTAATTTTATGCATGCCTTATAGTAATAGAATGCTTAAGCAGAAATTCATAAATGGCATATTTGCAAATACATTGGTAATTTGGACACAGCAAAGTGGAGAAAGTGCTGTGGGCCTTAGATGCTGACAGCTCTTGGCTATTTAGTAAGCTTGATACTAGGGAGCCCATTTGTGTATTCCAAAAGTTTTACCCAAAGTCATAAAGTCGTACAGAGGAAGAAATAAGCAGCTATTAAGGAAGCTAAAGAAATAATCAGCTATTAAGGAAGCTAAAGGTGAATGGCAATAATTTCTTGGTGGTCTTTGCAACATCCCAAGTCCATTATAAAACTGAAGCTCTGATCAGTTACCAGTTTTTGTAATCATAGCTTCTTTCCAGGAATTCTTGTTCACTTGTCTTATGAACCATTCATTTGTAAAGCATCTGTAGAGTCCAAATATGCACACGACACAAATAGCTCCACTATATTAGATAATAAACAAGCAAGTAATGCCATTGAGATAGCTCATATGGATGGGCCTAATGAACAAAATAAACATTTCTCTAGGTATTTTAGACAGGAGCTTAAATAATAGTTCTGATTCTTAACAATTGTATGACTATGGGTGAATGACTGAAGATCTCTCCTCAGTAGACTGTGTTATGAAGACATATTCTAGACCTGAACTTCTCATGAGCCAGTTAACATTGTATGCATTTGTAAATATTAGGAGTGTAATTATATACAAGAACATTCTTACACCATGCTTTTTCACTTTCTGGTGGAACTTGGGTCACATTTTTTTTTTTCACTTAATGACAGCTACTTCAGTAAGTCCATTTCTTGTGGCTGGGCAATGAGGGTGTTTGTTATTTTTCCCTGCAGCAAATAAATATTATAGAAAGGACCATTGCATAAACATCCTTGAGGACATGCAGTGATAATTCTGTGAGACTGCTTTCTGCAAATGCAAATGTTGAAAACATTGGGAGGAAGTCGTTTAGGTTTTACACACACTGTCATGCTGCTTTTCAAAATACCGCCAAGTCTCCTAATATTTATGCATACCTCGGCGACATACGACAATATAAATCACTGTCTACGCTTTTGAAAGACACCTTGCGTTTCTCATATTTCCAGTGTAAATATGTATGCTCACATGCTTTTCTCAAGTGCCCTCTCATTTGCTTTATCCAACAGAGAATGTGCTGAGAATATTTTTCTGTTGAGTGTTTTCTGAATAATGTATTAGCGTTTTTAATGTCTTGTGGATTTGGGTCTTGTATGTGTTGAATATAAATTAAAAATTGATCCATCATCCTTTACCATCTTCTGGGTTTTCTATCTCTTATGAGAAGACTTTTGTCACAGAAACATAATAAAGTTAAAAATGTTTTTCCACCGATAAAATTTGATGTTGTTTGAAGCAGTGTATTCACATTCTCTAAAATTGTTGAAAACAGCTTAACAAGTGGGTTGTTCTTTTCCTACTTGTTTGAAGTTGACTTCATTACAAACTAAACATTTCATTCAGAGGACTCCACATCACACTTTCTCTTCCATTACCACTGGTTTACCTGGCTGATTCTTCACAGATGGCAGTTCATTTCATATTTCCCAAAGGAGGACTTGTCACCTCTACTTACTACCATTGTTTTCTTAAGACTTTCTCATCTGTCCTTCAACCTTTTTTCTTTCTTATTTATTTGTATTCTATTTCAAAATACCCAATAAAATCCCATTATGAATCTATTTCATTCTGATTTTTGAAGGAAGGTATAAGCTATATAATTTGGAAAAACTATATCCTTATATTAGCATGCCCTCATAAAACTATAGTATAAAATTCCCCCTTTAAATCTATGTCCTTCAGTAATGATACGGGACTTACATTTATGTTGGTTTTCACTTTTCTTGTTAGTGTTGCTACCTAATTATTTATGTAATTTTATTGCATAATGCCAATCTCTTTATTGTTATTGTTAGTACTTACTTTAATGAGCTACTCATTTCCCCAATTTAATTTCAAACTGTGTATTCTGGCATTAGGGCAGCTTTTATTTTCTGTGTACTTAGCTCATTAGTGTGGTAACCTTCAACCATAAAGTTATTTTTGTTGCTACTACATAAGTGTTATTTTGCCAATTTTATGAATCATAATGTAAATATCTGATATATAAGATGGTCTTAAGTGACCTCAGTGAAAGAGTCATTTGACCCCCAAAGAGGTCATGACTTATTGATTAAGAACTGTTGCCATCGATCAGGCTGGGACCAGGTTGCCAAGATGCCTAACACAGCTGAAGCCCAGAAGATATGATTTTTTTTTTTGCCCCACATACCTGTCCTAAGGTTTGCTCTCCACCACAGCTGTGTTTTCTCAGAGTAAGCAGAAGGAATCCAGAGGAGGGAGCACAGGATCACACCTAAAATGGAAGCCAGTTGCTTCTGCCTCTCACAAGTGGCATATTGTCCCTTGCGACATTGTGCTGGTCATCAACCACCATGGCACAACTGAAACTGAACATTGGGCCTAAAACGTGACTTCTTAAATAATTGGTCAATTCTCAACATACTTGGGAACTTGGTCATTTTAACGGGAACATAGCTATTTTCAAAGCGTAATAATAGCAAATCTTTTACTATTATTTAGAATTGTAAACCAAAAACCCTTAATAAAAGCAAAGAAAAGATGTGTGGTGACACACACTTGTAATCCCAGGACACAGGAGGAAAAGATAAAAGGATCTTGCTAGCTTTTGGGAACTTTTCCCCCCATACTGGATTACCTTGCCTCGCCTTTATACAGGGCGAGGAACTGGGGCTTACCTCAACTTGATGCGCCATGCTATGTTCAAGTCCATGGGAGGTCTGCCCCTTTCTAAATGGAGATAGAGAAGGAGTGGGTGGATGGGGACAGGAGTAGATGGAAGTCAAGATGAGGGGAAGAGAGGAGGAAGGCGAAACTGTGGTTGGTATGTAAAATAAAGGAAAGAAAGATTAATTTAAAAAAAAGAATTTAAAGTCATCTTTGACTATGTAGTCAGTTTCAAGCCAGCCTGAGGCACAAAAACTTTTCTCAAATAATGATGTCAATAATAATAAACATGCAAAGAAACAAGCGATGAAAGAAATTAGTATGGCAGTGTACTCTGAAAATAAATATAAGGGAAAAAGATATTAAAAACATAAATTGAGGTCTTGGTTTCAAGAAGTTTAAAATAGAATAGGCTAAAATGAATGAGAAAGGAAAATGATACCAATAATTTAAAAAGGTGTTTGTGTGTGTGCATTAATGTGAAGATGTGTATGGATAATTTGCAGTTTGGTCTTAGGGTGCAGTGTTTGCTTCTTCTCATGCATATCTACTACAATAACTACAGTGATCAATTGCAGGTATATTTTTTATATCCTAGAAGTGTGAAATCAATTTGACCTGTAGTCACTCTCCTGCACAAACATCCTAGAATCTACTGTGGATTCTCTCATACAGGTACATATCCACCAGTAGGTATCTCTTAAAGGTGTGGGGAGGTTTACACCTAAAGGCAGAGCTGTGGGATCATGTGGACCTGCATGTTACTTCCATTTGCTCGGTGTCAGAGGGCTCTCCAGAGGATCACACAGGCTCCGTGCCCATCTGGAGTGTTTTGAGCTCCAGTCATCTTCATTTTCACCGATACCTCGTATTGAAAAGTTGGAAGATATGGTCTAACAACTGTGTCCAAATAGAGCAATGTAAATTTTAACTTCCCATTTTCCCCATTCTCTAGAGAAAAATCTAGAACCAGGGGTAAAAAAAAGTGTGGCTACGGCCATCACTTGTTCAATGAAATACTTGAAATTTTAGCCAATTCTATGAAGGAAGAGAAATTAAAATAGCAGAAACAGGAAAGAAAGAAGTCAAATGATGCGCATATTGACATGTGGTCTTCTTGGGAAAACGCTGAGGTCCCCACACAAAATATGTACATTTAGTTTAGAAAACCAGCAACCAAACCTACAAAATCTAAGTACAAAAGTCATAGGATTTTCAGTACACTAACACATAACACTGAGAAGGAAAACACTAAACCCATCCACCAATACAATCGCACACAGAAGCCGAGCAGCAACAAACCAACCTAAGAATAAGCCCAAGAAAGGAGTCTCCACAAAGGAAAAATATCTCTCCTATGACACTTACAACCATGAAACACTGAAGAACACAACAGAATATGGAGAGGCTCTCCTTGTTCATGGTTTAAATAAATTTATACTGAGAAAATATTCACATGAAAAAAAGCAATTACAAATTACTGTAATCCTTATTCAAGTACTTATGATGTTCTTTAGGTAACTACAAAATATAACCCTAAAATTCATATGGAGGACCAAAGACCCCACCCCACCCCCAAATATCCAAAGTAATCTGTAATGAAAAGAATAGGAGCAAATATGAAGAATCACAATGAGCTAATAATTAAAATTTTAAGATATTATACATCTTTATCTACTAAGGAAATTAAAATAGAAACTCCACTGACATTCTCTCTCACCCTGGGGAGATTAGAAGAAAGCTGGGCCTGGCAGTGCAAGCCTCTGATTCCCAGCTTCTTAGAAGACACCTGTAGGCAACTGACACAGTTTAAGGCCTGCCTGATCTGCCAAGTGAGGTTAAGGCAGTCGGAAGAGCTGAGTGGTACCAGTCTCGATATTTAAAGGTGTTCTGGGCTGCAAGCACAAGGGGCAAAACACGATTTTAAGTACGGCATAAGAAAAGTGAAGAAAAAGAAAATGGAGCCCTTATACACAGCTACATGAAGAACAAGGAGCCCTTATTTGTGGCCACTGGAAACATAAATTAGTCAGTCCTGATGGAAATGCTCAAGCAGGCTCTGTATAATACCTAAAAAAAAAAGAGCTATACAGTGACATACTATTTGTCAGTATATAGCAGAAGGAATCCAAGAATCCAAGTCAGCATGTGATTAGGACACCTGAGTATCCATATTTCTCATATGACTATTATTCCCAATAACCATCTTATGGAATCATCTGTGTTGTCTGTCAACATATTACTAGATAATAAGGTATCACACACACACATGCACACATACACATAGTGAAGTATCATTGAGCCATGAAGAATAAAACACTGCCTCTTATGAGAAAATGGATGGAACAAAAATCACCACATCAAGCAAAATAAAATGGTGCCAATTTTGGTGACTTGGTGGCACAAATATTAGTCCCAGCTCTCAGAATCAGAAGCAGACAGATTTCTGAGTGCCACGACACCTTGGTCTACAAAGTTAGTTCCAGGGCAGCCAAGGCTATAAAATGAAACCCTGTCTTAAAATTAAACAAGGTAGACCAAATAAATTCCAAAAGAAATGACAATGGAGGGAATGATATTAGAGCAAATAAAGGAGACAAAGGGAGAGAACGTGGGAGACAGAGAGAAGGAGAATAGCATCAAAGTATATTCTAGTCTTGTATGAGATTCATAATGAAACCCATTTCTATGTACTACCACGCACTAATAAAAGATTCCCCACAGAAAAGATATTATCAAAAAGAGACAAAGAAACTGACTTCAGAGTTCCTGTCAACAACACTAAATTAACTAGAATATACAATTCTATGTTTTGATTAAAATTTACTTAGAATCCATAGCTTTATTGTCAATTGTCATTTAAATGTAGAGATAGAAAGATATTTGCAAGCATAGAAAAATCTGAAAACAAGTTCACAAATCTCTTTAAAAATATCTGATAAGTAACTAGTTCATGACTCCTTATGGGAGTCTGTCAAAGAAAGGAAGGGTGGGAAGAAGAAAAGGTGGGAAATGGGGAAAGAGAGAGGAGGGAAGGAAGTGGGGAGGGAGGGAGGAGGAAAAGAAGGAGGAAGGAAGTATGAGGGTAGGTAGAAGGTATGTAGGTAGTAGGATTTTAGTATATGTGCTGCCGAAGCGAGCACTACGTAGGTAGTAGGAAAGCTGGTTACTGTTATCTTCCGGGCACACCTACAAAGCAGCATCTTCTACTGTACTTGATTTTGCTCCAAGTCTACGTGGCTGAGCTCTCTCTGGCAAAGGTTTGTTTTTTTTTTTTTCCTTGAGTCTTTCCTTCTCTTCTGCTAGACATTTCGGAACTTCCTCTCTGCTCAAGTGCTGTGCTCAGATCTTTGATTGGTGAGTCAGGAGAGTAAGTAGAAGAGGCCTTGCTCTAACATGGACTCGAGAATGCTCCAAAAAATCAGAACATTAATGGATATTACTAAAATACTTTATTTAAGTATATTGAGTTTGATGGAGTCAAAGAAACTTCTTTCTCGTAGCATTTCTTGCCTCTGCCACATGCAATAGGGATTCACTCCAGACCTTACTGTAAGGTGTTAACTAAGTCCATTCAACCATACAACACTCCAAGAGTGGGGCACATTGGAAAGGATTAGTACTTTGAAATCTGGAAAATGTTTCTGGATTTTCTTGACTTATGATTTTGATAAACTTTTGGTTATTAATTTTTCATGCTAATGATCAAAACATACAAAATAAATTTAAAAACTTTCCTACTTTGCCACTTGATGCATACTAAATAGTATCGGCACACACAGATTCCTCAATGAAAGACTAGAGAGCAAAGGGTTGACGATTACAAAATTTCTCTAGAAGGTGGTGATGAAATTTGTAAGATTCTGCTTCTATTTATTCTGGAGTATGACTTCACACTGTAACTGACTGAGTCAAAGAAAATGACTACTTTTGTTGGAATATATGCTGGTATGAAAAAAGGAATCAATAGCAAGCCCATAATCTCATAAAGTCAGTGAAATCCCCAGACTTCAGACACAGAGTCCAACAGTGGCCATCTTCACCTGCTTGGGACCAGCACAAGTCTTTGGGCTCATCTACAAAGTTTCTGGATTGAGCTGGGTTGGTGTTGAACCTCTCTTATAGCAACCTTTCCTGTGGTTGCCTTGACCACTCTGAGTGTGCACAACACTTAGGCTTTATGCAATTAAGGAGGGGTGTCCTCTCTCCCCTTTCTCCTCTCTCTAGTCTGTCTGCTCACTTAATTTGATATACTTTATTAACAGGGCCAGATTTGTATTAAGAGATGCAAATAAATGCTGTAACTGTCTACAAAAGTTAAATACTTGGAATGTTATGGGATCCTGACATGGACTGGACACATACTTAAACAACAGCCACCTGAGAAAATAAAATTCTGTAGTCAAAGAATTATTCATAAAAACAAAACCAAGCAATAAGTTATTTACCACCACCCCCAATTTAGTAACTTGCTTCTCCCAAAGGCTATTTTTCCAAACTACTGGAAATGTCTGCTTCTCTCTTATCAGCAGCAAGCAAATAAGCCTTGAGATCCTATAGAACGAATGAAATTGAAAGTACTTTTCTAAGAACTTAATAAAAACATTTATCTTCTCTCCTTATTTGTAAATAAAATAAGTGCGTATTTTTTCAACCACCTCTGGCTGATTTAAGGATTATACAAGATAAATTGTAGAAAGTGTAAAATCCATATCAAGGTCCCTCTGCAATTATTATTTCTCCCACATATTCATCTTAATAATATTGTTTCTAAAACAACGCTTGCCAGAATATCTACTGTTCATTTTGAAAGGCAACTTCCTTTCTTGCAGACACCCTTGCATGCATTGGACTTTCTCTCTTGTTTTTGTTAGTGAACTACAGTTGGACAGGAGACTGCTTACATAGCATGCAGATTCCAGCATAGGTCGCGTCACTTAAACTTTTCATTATACTTTATTTGTAATCCTAACAATCTTGGTGTTCACAAAGGATCTTGCATAAAGTATAACGTTAGATATTTGTCATTTTCAAATATTTCTTCTTCAGTCTAGGCCTTTTAGCAGCATGTTTAGCTGTAACTGAAACAATCGACTGCTCATTGAATTACGTCACACTAAATTCACATCGGTAAGTAGAGAATGCAGTCAAAGAAAGCATTGTGGCCAAGTGAGGTGGCATCCTAGCACTTGAGAGTCTGGGGTGGAAGAATAGTAAGAGCCTAGCCTGGGATACAGAAAAAAAATCCTGTCTCCTAAGAAGGCATTTCATTTGTTTCCATTTTCGTGAAAGATGACGGCATTTCAAAACTGTGGTGTTTTGAAGCACCTGGCCCATTTTCTATGCAGTTCCTTCTGAGAAAAACATATCATGTGGCAAAGACTCTCCGCTCCATGGGTGGGTATCAGCTTTTCCCTCTGTCTGTGAAAATTCTTGGCACACTTGCTCTTCCGAATTCCTTGATGTGCAAGTGAAGGGAAGCCGGTGACTAGGAAGACTGAGTAATAGATAGGAGAGGAAGGACATGTGCATTACCTGTTGTAATAGTGAAATAGAGGGGCTGCACAGGACAGCTAGATGAAGACATTTTTCTTTAGAAAAACCACAATTCACACTGTTTCCAAAACATGATTTAATGAGGTTCTTTGCAACACTATTTTTTTTTTCTGTGACTGTTCTGGTTTGAAGATGGAAATCTACAGAATGTCAGTTTCTTTTAATTTCAGAAAAAAAAAAGACTGCATGAATCCCCTTTAAAACATTCCTCCAATGTAAGCATTTTAAATAATTCCTCAAAGGGAGGCAGTGGATTCTGAGTGAATAGCATGGCCTTATAAACTGCATCTAACTTAAGATTTTGCTTCTGCAGGTCTGTCAATGCTCTTTAGTGCCACTGCAATGAAATGGAAATCATGTAAGCTTGGAAGAAATATTCTCCTTATCCTGATACTCTATATTAACTGTGGAATTGTACTATTTTCCTCACCATGGCAACAAGAGCCACTGAATAGAGTTAGCAACGACCTTCCCTGCACAAGGTGACAGGGAAAAAAACAGCAACAAAGAAAAGTGAAGCCAATGAGGGTTTCAGAAGCAGGAGGTAAAGAAACCATGGGCCCATGCAGGGAAAGCTCACCGTCCAGCATCAGTGCCCTGGCCGAGCAGAATGTATCAGAAGATGTAACAGGACTCGGGAAACATTGTATCCATGACTGAACCTCAGAATAGGTTGCTTTTAATGTTACACCAGGCAATTGAGAAATCCAGGCAAATGATTGCATTTTCCATCGAAGTTAATGTCAGTTAAAAAAAAATGTAAAAGCCTAGATTGTCCAATATTCTTAAAAGGACTCTGAATTGCTCACCTACGCCAACATAAAAGCCAAACAATATTATTCTCCTCAGCACAGATGGTTCTCTTACTAATTTTCTAAGAATTGATGCTGTTTTGGGCCATAAAACACTTTAGTCATATTTCTTTTCTCAGAAATTAATTTAAGATGTCAGAAATTCTATATTCCTTCCATTTGCATTGTTCAAGGCCAGTTATCTTACTCCGGCATTCTGCAGTTGGTGATAGGTTGTCTCTCAGTAGAACAGACTAGTCAAGTAAATAGAACTAGAAATGAGGCTAGCAGTTTAGTCTCTTTCAGGAAAGGGGAACAAAATCACAGCAGCATTTTATTCTGTAACCTGGGAAACAGCATAAAAATTATTTAAAATTTTAATACTGTTTAAACAGAACTCAAGTCATTTCATTTCAACCAGAAAGCTTTAAAATGTTCAAAGCCTGTGGGAGACTTTTCAAGACTAAAAACAGAAAGAAAGGGGAAAAGTCAGTTTTGTCATCTACCTTAAATAAAATAAATAACAAATATTGCATATTTGTTCTTGAGACCCAAGTAACTTTTGATATCATGTTTTATTAAAACAAAAGTTAATATTTATGTGTCCAGAAAACAGATTTTAAAAGTATTGAGATAGACTATGAAAATCTTTTTGGAGGACTTTCAGGAAAGGTAACGGAAAGGATGCCAGTTTAAATTTAGCTACCTTTCATTCTTAGTAAAATTAAGGAGATGTGGTCACCACTAATGCTAGCCTTCTAAGGACCTTCCCTGCAGCTCTGTGCCCTGGAGATGGGGTGCAGTCCCGAATGCCCTGGCAGCAGAGTTTGGGGCAGATAGGAAGGGCACAGGAAGATATTATTTTGGTTGTTATGTTCTTTCAGATTCCAGTCTAGAAAGCACTAGAAATTTCCTGCAGTGTTTTTTTTTAAGCCCATGTTGTTTTCTTATTTTAGAGAAACACATAGGGATTTCTGTCCAGAGTCTTAAGGCCAACAACATATTACTTCCGACCCTCTTGTTCCAGCTTGCTTGTTCCTCTTGGGTTGCTATGATAAAATAACCAATGTGTGCAAAGAAAGGGTTTCTTTGGCTTACACTTTCACACCACAAAGTCCTTCGTTGAGGGAAGTCAGGGAAGGAAATCAAGCTGGAACTTGACATGGAGCAGAACCAGAAACCCCAGGAAAACACTGCTTTCTGGCACACTCCCTCGAACCATTTAGTGGCTCCGCTGCTTTTCTCATGCAACCCAGGTCCACTTGAACAGATATGGCACTGCGCTTATTGGGCTGGGTCCTCACACAATCAGCAGTCAAGAAAATGACTCTCAAGCAGACCAATGGCTCGATCTGATAGAGGCAGTTTCTCAGTTGAGGTTCCCTCTTCCCTGGCATATGAAGTTGGCAATCAAGATTAGCAGTCACACAGATCCCTGACCCAGGCACCATTTCCCCAGTAACAATGTGGGTAAATATTAAGCATTGAACTTAAATATATTTAAGCACAAGTCTAGAATGTCTTTAGCACTGCTGAGGTGTTTGTTAGAAGATACATTACAAATAAAGATACATTACAAATAAAGATACATTACAAATGCTTCTATTTGTAATATTACAATGTTTAAAACCCATATTGAGGTAAAAAATAAATTATTCAGCAGTATCTTCTGACAAACATAATTTTTTGACTTTTTTCTCTTTAGTATTCATGTTTTCTGATTTCTCTAGCAGAACAGTGAATACTCTCTTGAAGGGACTTTGTATTTTTTGTCTTGATTTGCTGAGCTTGATATAAGTGAGGGGTATGAATATAGACTTCTGCATGCATTGACTTGGCATAAATATTCAGTAGATGTAGTGTTTCCCATGTAACAAGGTATTGATTTTTGAGAAGTTTTGATATATTTTAATATTGCCAGTTTTCTCCTAAAATAAATTCTACCATATAAATAAATATAAGAACTGATATTAATCTTTAGGGTTCAGATGTGATTTTTACCACATTTGGGTTCCAATTACACTAATTAAATGATCCTACAACAGACCCAGTAGGCACACCAACCAAATTAATCATAATTAATAAATTAATATGCATATCTTTTGTTTTATTAACTAATTATGCTTAGATTATCTTCTAGATTGGAGTGCAATATGCTGTTTTGAGGACTTATAAGAATTACCCTTATAGTGCTATTTGCCATTTTGTAGGGGCTTCCTTCTGTGCGTCCAAATTCCATCCCAGCTGCAGAACTGTCTCCCCCTACACTGTACATATAAACAAGAAGGCTGTGAGTGTCCTATTCTTTCTGTAGCTGAAGAGTTAGGTCGTTTGGATGGTAAACATTAGAATGTATTCCATTAAGTTTCACAGCACTATGCTTAATGCAATTCCATGCTTTTCACTTATACTCGTTTTTTTTTTTCCAGGAATAGATTAAGATAGATGAATAAATTCTTGAATTAGTGAATTAAATCTGAAATTCACTGGAAAATCTAAGTTGGGCACCCAACTACTGAAAGATTGACTGTACCCATATGTAGCTGGACTCCCCTACAGAACAGAGATCCTAAAAGGGGGAAGTTTTATGTGGGACTGTCCTAATCAGAAATACAGTGCGGTAGATAGAGAAGACGGTACATGATCAACCCCACCCTGATTCTGTGGTGGCATTAGAATTCTTGCCTAGAGGAGCAAACGTAGTAGCTGCAGCTCTCACAGTGACTGGGCAGCTTCTCTCTCTCTCTCTCTCTCTCTCTCTCTCTCTCTCTCTCTCTCTTTCTCTGCTCTCTCTCCACCTCTAGGATTCTTATATGTTGTGAGAGTTCTGGCAAATGGTAGTTTGTACTGATAGGTCAGCAGCTTTATATCTGGCAAATATAAACAGCCCTTCAAATATTTCAACACTGTAACCCCTAGAAGCTGAAATTTATCTTAAATATTATCTTAAACAGTAAAGGTTCTCTGCAGGTGTTCAGCTTCTTGAGTTAGGGAGATGACCTGACTTTTCTGAAAGGATCTATGTGACCAAAAGGACCTTTGAATGGTTAAAGTAAAAATATTAGATTCAGAAAAACCTTTGGTAATGGCATAATGAAAGTGGAGGGTGCAGTGATCTACATGAAATACAGAGGAAGGGTCTCAGAGCCAAGGTATGCATGTGACCTCAATTGTAAAAGACAAAGCAACAGTCTCCCCTCAGAACTCCAGAAGGAACTGTCTCTGCCAACACTGAGTTTAGGTTTAGCCAGCCTTACACACTTTTGAAAAATTATGAAGAAAAGAAAACTGGCTGGGCGATGGTGGCACACACCTTTAACCCCAGAACTCTGGGGGCAGAGGCAGGCAGATCTCTGTGAGTTCAAGGCCAGCCTGGTCTACAAGAGATAGTTCCAGGACAGTCTCCAAAACTACAGAGAAAACCTGTCTCGAAAAACAAAACAAAGCAGTACAAAAAACAGAAAAGAAAACTCTGTGATTTTAGACAACCAAGTGGATGGCAATGTATTAATAGCATCAGAAAAAAATGATGTCTCTTGTAACAGGCAGCTTGCATAGGAGGAGGGTAGCAGACACACAAAACCCAGTTCAGGCAGGTTGGAAGCAAACAAGGTTTCCCTGCAGGAGACTACATATAGAACCTGTTCAGGGACTCCTGGGAATCCTTAAATGAGGAGTACTTTGCAGGGGCCAGAGAGACTATGTGGTGGTCGGTATTGGGTGGTCACCAACACCTGAAATGTTTTAGCAATGAAAACTGGACTGTTTGCAGCAATGAGGCCTCATTTGCATTAATCAATTTATGAAATCTGGGGGAAAATTCATTTCCAAAATGATCCTAGCATGTTGAGTCCAGATAAGCTAAGTCATCTAGCCTTGACTTGAAAGGCTCACCTGTCTTCTGTGGAGACCATGTATTGATGCATCAACTTTCTGTCCTCTCACCTATTCTACTCCCATCTAGACTTCCTTTTATATCTTCTATGAGGCAAAAGAGGTCAGAAAAGCTTAACATTCAGGTTCAGGCAAAGCCAATGCCTTACCCTACAAAATACATTCTGACACCATGTTTGTGTAGAGGTGCAGCATCACTAAAGAGAGGCTGCAAAATCTGACCCATGTGACGCTCTAACGTGAGGACCAGTATCTGGCCTAAGATGATAGTATCTGGCCAATGGACTCAGAACATCACCTAGACTTTATCCATAATTACGACTCTGTCTTCCAATGGTAACAGCCAGTCAAAGATGGTAAATTACAATACCTTCACGTGATAGCTACATATGTCTTAGAAATGGTCACAATACCTTATTACTATACACAGACATGCCATCATTTTCAAATGATGAAATTATAAGTGAAAGAGGTCTCCTAAATCCCACTTTCCTGAGGACCCACCACATTAATTTCCAAAATAGATGTACAACTTTGCACTCCCACCAGCAATGCATGGGTTTCATTCTCTTTACCCCACATCTTCAACAGGATGAACTGTCCCTTGTTTAAGTCATCTTAGCCACTCTGGAGAGTGTAAGATAAAATATCAAAGTAGTTTTCAACTGCATTTCCCTGATGTCTAAAAGTGTTGAACATTTCTTAAGTGTTTCCCTGGCATTTGAGCTTTCTCTATTCAGAATTTTTTGTTTAGATCTGTACCCCATGTTTTAATAGGGATTTTTATTTTCTTGATATCTAATATTGTTGGTTCTTTATATATTTTGGATATTAGTCCTCTATCAATCAGATGCATAGTGATAAAACTCTTTCCCCATTCTGTAGGCAGCCACTTTTTCTGAAGGACTGTGTTCTTTGCCTTACTCAAGACCCTTAGTTTTATGAGGTCGCATTTATTAATAGTTGATCTGATGTGTTAATTGTGTTCTGCTCAGAAAGTCTTTTCCTGTGACACTGAGTTCTAGGTTAAACTCTACTTTTTCTTATTTCATGTTCAGTGTATGTGGTTTTATATTGGGGACTTTGATTCATTGGAGTTTTGTTTTGTTCAGGGTGTAAGTATGGATTTATTTGAACTCTCACATGCAACCAATCAGTTTGATTACTACCATTTGTTGAAGGTGCTATCCTTTTTTCCTGTGTATATCTCTTCTGACTTCTTCATCAAAAGTCCAGTGTGTGCATTTATGTCTGGGTCTTCACTAGATTCCATTGATGAGCGTGTCTCTTTTGTCCCAGTACCATGTTGTTTTTATTACTACATCTCCATAGTAAAATTGAAGATCTCTAGTAGTCTTTATTTTTTAGGATTGTTTTAGCTGTCCTAGATTTTTAATTTTTCTATATGATGCTGAAAATTATTTCAAGATCTGAGAATTATTTTAAAATTTAGATGCATTGAATATGTAGATTGCTTTCTGTGGAATAGCCATTTTTACTGTATTAATTCTAACAATCCACAGACATGGGAGATCATTCCATCTTCTGATATCTTCTTTTATTTCTTTCTTTAATTTCTTATTGATTTTATCATCCAAGTGTTTCACATGCTTGGTTAGAGTTATCCCAAGATATTTTATATTATTTGAGGCCACTTTGAAAGGTGATGTTTCCCTGACTTATTTTAATTTATCACTTATATTTAGGTGGGTTACTGATTTTTCTGAGTTAATTTTTATCTAACTACTTCACTGAAAGTGTTTATCATCTGTAGGAGTTCCCTAGTGGAATTTTTAGAGTTACATCTATATACTATCACTCAATCAACAAATAAAAGTTATTTGACGTCTTTTCCAATCTGTGTCTCCTGGATCTCCTTCAGTTGTTTACTTTCTCTACCTAAGACTTCAAGTACTACACGGAAGGTGTAGAGATAGTGGACAACCTTCCTCATTTGTGATTTTGTGGAATTGCTTTGCAATCTTTCTCCATTTAAGTTGATGTTTGCTACAGGCTTGCTGTAAATGGCCTTTATTATGTTTAGATGTGTCCTTTATACCACTAACAGTCCCAGGATTTTAATCATGAAGGGGTGTCAGATTTTGTTAAAGGTTTATTCTGAATTTAATGAGATGATCTTGTGTTGTTGTTGTTGTGTGTGTGTCTCTGTGTGTGTGCATGTGTTTGTGTTTCATTTTGTGTATAGGCTGTATTACTTTGTTGATTTACAGACGTTGAATCATCACTTTCTCTCTGAGATGAAGCCTACTTGATTGTGGTGGATGATCATTTTGGAACTTAGACAGGAACTGAGGTATTTGAATCTGGCATGGGAAGGACAACAGCGAGACACTGAGGAAGTTGGACATACAGAATGGAGGAGAGGTAAAAAGCCATGTGACAGAACACAGATTAAAAGAAACAGGTTAATTTAAGTTATAAGAGCAAGTGGGATAAGCCTACACTAAGGCCAAACTTTCATAATTAAAAATAAGTCTCTATGTCATTATTTGGAGGCTAGTGATCCAAAGAAAGTCCCATTGGAAAGAACAGCTACAGGTGGGGATGAGATTCAGTATTGGATTTGGAGGAAAGGTGGGGAAAATGAAGTTACGAAGTTCACCTGCCTTCTTTGCTGGCCTCCTTGCTTCTCTGAGAAGGCCCAAACATGTGAGCCTTGGAATAGGAGGGAGAGGTAAGATCTGCAAATAGCTTACCTGCTTCTCAGGTAGTGACTTGGAAGTTCCCAGAAAATTTCTGTTGAGGGCTGGGAAAATGGGATGAGTTGGGGGAAGGAAGGTTGGAGGATAAGATCTGATTAATCCAGTGGTGATGGGGGCAATGTAGGGAAAGGGAGACTGTAGCAGGTGTTCTGCCACACAGCTAGGAATGAGACTCGGGAATCAGAGGGAAGGAGGGAGATGTGAAAATCTGCAGTTTCCAGAGCTCCATTTACCTACTTTTAATCCAATTATTATTTTCTGATTTTAATTATTTTGGGTTACTTGTATATTCTGAATATTCATCAGAAAAACTATTGGCAAGTGTTTTCTGCCTTAGTATGGCTTCTCTTTCCACTGCAGATTGCTTTGCTTTGAGTATACATTTTATTTTATATAATCTCATTTTTCAATTGTTTTCAACTTTCATTTCCCATGTGTTTTGAATCCTGTCCAGATTTCTCATGTCAGCAGCATTATCTTGGAGCATTTTCTCTTTCATTCTAATTGTTTTATATTAAGTCAGATCTCTTATAAAGTTACATGGACTCATCATGAAAGCCAATGATGTTAAATAAAGGTCAAGTAAGAAAAGTGGATGTTTCTGGTTGACTCTTAATCTAGATCTGATTTTCTTTACCTATAACAAAATAACCTGAACCAAGCAGAGAACATGCAATACTGTAGCTAAAAACATTCCTCAATGGCCATATAACTACTCTCAAAGTCATAGAGATGGCGATGCTGGACACAGTAACTAAATTTGTGTAACAATACTACCCCTATGTATATCTCTAAGGGTGTTACAAAATGTCTTTCCCTCTTCTCCTGAGTGATAGCAAGGTTTGCTTATCTTTCATTTTCCTCCCACGTTCTGTCCAATAGGGATCTGCCATTGTGCTGCAGACACAATGATGGTCCCATAAAATTAAAAGGGAGCTAAAAGCTTCCTATTGCCTAGTGACCTTGTGGCTATCCTAACATCTTCTCTCATGTTACTTTTGTGTGTGATAACGCTGATAGAAAACAAGCTTACTGTGCTTCTGGCCTATAAATCTGTAGCATGTGTTAGTTATGTACAACACATAACACTTGATAATAAATGGGCGTGTGACATCTTTACGCACTTACTATACTGAGTTCTGCATTGACATTTTAGAGTTTACTCCCACTCATACGAGAAATATTTTTTATAGAATAGAATGCAATAACAAACCCACAGTGGCTACACAGCTTTTGTTTATCCCACTGTGATACTGAATCATTTGATTTAATCTCATGTTGTCTTAATCTACATTTCCCTTGAAGCAATAGACGATAGCATACATCCAACATGTACATGCCCACACGTATACACACATGTACATATACGCATCCTGCCACATATATAGCTTAGGTGTAGAGTAGGCTATACCAATCCTCCTTGTGTAAGTATAATATAAGATGCTCACACAATGAAAAAAAATCTTCTAAAGACATATTTCTCAGACTAAATCCTGTTGCTAAGCAACAGGTAGTTTCATGACCCGTTTGAAGCTCCTCCTGGGTTTTCTCATAAGCCCACTCTGCATAGTTTTACAGTAAAAACAAGAGGCTACGCCAATCAGTAACACTTCAATTACCACATACTTGGCTTAATATGCTTGTGTTGAATTAATGAAGAGATATATGGATACATGAATAAATAATGAATGGATTTGCTTTCCAAATATTATCTGACAGTTTGAATTCTTTTAGTTCCTGCTTTCCCTTTATGCATTAAAATTCAATATTGTTGTACTGCCTACCAACTAACGAGCAGACTACTGCAGAAAATGCATATGGGTGCGCATTTGTGTGCTATATGTAAAATTGTTGCCTAAATATATAAGTGCACAGATGTGGGTGAAAGACTCTTGCTACTTTCATCACTAGGAGGACAATGAAATAGCGACAATGTAGAACAACAGAACATGAATTTTGGATCAAAGTTTGGGTCTGAATGCCAATTGTGCCCCAATTCTGTAACATGTGCAGGTTACTTACATCTTAGTGTTTCAACATGCTCATCCATATTTGTCAAAATTAATAACATTTTCAAGACCCTACTAACAGATTAACCCTAGATAGGGCAATTAATCTTGTCATAAAAGCAGGCGGGCACTCCCTTGCCCAGCATCGTGGGAAGAGGGGCCCAAACTACAAATGCATTTGTCAGAACATACTGAGCAACTGAGTTGTTAAGCAACTGAGATCAGGAGCCGAGAGTCTCATCCCAGTAGAAAGGAAATGACTTGCGTAGCAATAATAGTTTTAAGAGATTCTGAGTAATAAAAGCAATAGAATTCTGACAAAGGAAGAAAGAAAGAATCATCATTGGTAACTTTTAACATCAATTTCTATTGAGAAGATACAAAAGATATCAAGGCAGCAGTTACCATCTTTGCCTAGAGGGTTGTTAGTGTGTAGGAAGTCTTGAGAATCCCTCTGGGTTTGCTTTACCAAGTTCTGTTTTGTACCTACAGCTAGAAAAAAAATATTCGTCTTCTAATGTTCTCATTTGTTTGTAGTTTTAGTATCATTCCTAAGGCACAGTGATGTCCTATGTCTTACACAGATTTACTTTCTTCTTGTCAAGATTAGTTTTACCCTAAAAGAGGCAGGAAGTGGAGCTGTTGTCATGTCACTAAAGCTCATATTTACTAAGGTACTGGACATGTCATTATAACCTTGTCCTCCAGACTCTGGTGCCAGCACAAAATTGGAGGGAAAAGCAATAGACCTTCATTTTACCACAGTTTTGTTTCCCTAGGCAGAGAAGCAAATTACAATAGTGATTAACAATGAGAAGTGATTTTGCTGCTATCTCTTAAGAACTAGTAACAGGATTCAGAAACACTTTTCAGACTGTGCTCCTAGGGTATTTATTGCTACAGATATATAAAGACTAAGTTGGTACTAAACATCTTGCAATACATCGAACCATTCCACACATCACAGAATCATCTATTCCAAGATGCCACAGTGCCCAACTAAGAAACTGTTCACTGCAGGGATATGTGGAGCCTTTAATCTAGTCTAGTAATCTATGAGAAACAGCTGCATTGAAGTATGGAGTATGAACTAGAAGAATAGCTCAGTGGTAGAGATCTTGCCTAGTATGTGTGAGGGAATGAGTTCAGAGTACATTGTAATTTAAATAAGAACACTATAATTGAAATAAGCACATAGAAACAACTTTTATGTGCCATGCTGTCTTCTTTTAACTTTTTTGAAACTTGTATCCTCAAATCGTACAGAGCTTAATTTCAAAAAAAAAAAAAAGCTTTTTTTTTCTTTTAAGACATTGTGTTAAGCATCAGTTTGTGCCATAGAATCACAAATGACATTTAGAGGATTAATTTTTAATTGTGACAAGGGGTTAAAAGACATAATACCATGTAAAAACTGTATATACTGAGAAGTACATACATGTGTATATGAAGAAGTGAGTTCATGTACAAAATAAGAAGTTACACATCTGTGACCCAGAGAACAAAATAGAGCATCACATACCAGCTCAGTGTGAAGCCTAAAACTACCCCCTTTGAAACTCAGTTGAGAATGTGCTCAAAGAAATTGTGATCATTTGCATTTTGATGTTTCCTTATTTCCTTGTATGGCAAAGGACAGAGACCAGCAAGCATTAGCACCTACTTTATACCAGTCCTGGTATCGAAAAAGAACAGCAGTCATGTAGTAAGACTTCAGAGTACAGGAACATCATGAACAGCATGACACCACCTTTAAATCTGCAGGAGGATGTGTATGTAGAAGTGTGCTCTTGATAGCTACTTCAATGTATCCTCATCTTCCTATTTCCTGGAAACCACCCGTTATATATTCATGTGTCATACAGAGTATTTAAATTTAAAGACATTCAATAAATATTAGATGAGTTAGAAAAGCAAAAAATCTTTTCTCTCTCACATTAGATGTCAAAAAAACCAACTGTCCTGGTTTTAGTACAGAAACTTCTGCCTTCCGAGAAATTCGTCAGTCCTGGACAAATGAAAATAGCTGACTGTATTTGAGTAGCCAAAATCCCCCGTCCAAAAAATATCACATGAAAATAACAACAAGACCTTAATAATCTATATTTTTATTTTTCTGATATAACAAAAAACACTTAAATAATGGCAATACATTGGTAAAATCAGAATATTTCTCTTAGGAGACAATAAAACAATAAATAATGATGTTAGTATATCCCAGGTATCATATCTTTGTTGTTTTATTTGTTTGATTGTTTGTTTGTGATCAGGTTTTCTATAGATGAAAATTGCATTGAGCTCACTATGGAACTTTGTATGATCTGGAATTTATATATAATGGGGGGTTTGTATTTAGATAGATGATAGATAGATAGATAGATAGATAGATAGATAGATAGATAGATAGATAGATA